>JANJEY010000008.1:50642671-50655056 GCA_024703695.1 Erythroxylum cataractarum
AAGATGAGTAAAATTTTCTAGAGTGTGTATTATATTAAAACATGACCAAAATCTCCCTTATACAATTCCACTTATGAGGATGGATTTTTGAGCAAGTTTTATATCTAATAATAAAACTCTCAATACTCGCATATATAGGGATCATATCTTGTCATATAAGAGGTTATCATTCCCACAAGGATTATATAGGAGCTAACAATTTGAACTGATTTTGTATAAGGTATTCAGAACTTGATTTGAATAAAAGCAAACAACAAAAGTTAAAAAAGGATAATAAACGACACAAATAATCAAATAAATAATGAAATGTCAATAAAATTAGAGTTTTTATCAAGATGGGATACTTAGGACTTATTCTTTCTTTATTTTGTTTCCTTCAATCTTATTGATTCAATTTATGAGTTTGATTCTAGATTTCCTAAAGTTTTGATTACTCTCTCTCAAGACCTAATTAGTTAACTCTAATTGAATTCAAAATTCTTAGATTTGTAATCTCTAGATCAACAAAACTATTCCTAACTTATTCAATTAAATCTGAAGCTATCTATTAGATAATTAATTTTACAAACAAGATCCCTCTTCTATTGATTGTTAATTTGGCAATTGTTCGCCTATTAAATTGCTAACTTATATTGTACAACCTAACACAGATTACTTTGATTAACTCTCTTGATTTGCTGTCAAGTTTAAACATGAGCAATTATCAAAAACATCCATAAATATATTGTATTTAATAATAATTAAAGCCATAAAATAATTCCATAATAATTCCTAATCTAAATATAGAAATCCATGAGCATGTTCAACATCAAAGAATTTAGATTATACATCAAGGATAGTGAAAGAACTAAAGGAAAGAATAAAAACTCTATTAAGGCCTTAATCTGGAATGTTGGAACATCTAATGTTCTTCCTAATCACCCACATATGATTCAGTTTGATTTAATTTGATTCAATGGTTGTTGCTATTTTTTATTACATTTCACATTCTTATACAGTGGCTTAGGGTCTTGGGATCATGTCTAGGGTTTTCCTACTTTGTTCGATTCTAAACACAATCTTGAACCCTAAAACAGATGAAAAAATTTGCCTATGGAAATCTTTTGTCACGATTATGACCTAGGAATCATTATCACATTATTAGTGTTTTTCTCTTTGTCATGATCATGATTCTTAAGGTACGATTATGATGAAGGCCATGCAGCTTGTAACATCCCACTACCATAAAGTATATACTCGAACATCCAGAGGACATTCAAGTGCATATCCTATGACAATGGCATGTTAGAGCAGACATAATCTCGTAAATGGCATCATAAAGAATATATTGTTAGAGTTATTTAAATATAGTGCCTTTGAAAGCAAGTGTATTTACATATAATTTAATCTTCTTCCTGTTGTATTTTTGTAATGAAAATATTTATTATTAATAAAACAAAAGAGTTTGGTTTTATTTTTATAAGCATAACAAAACTCATAAGCTACCAAGATTCTTTTGTAAGTAATATAAATATACTTAGAGATGTATAGGAAACTTGTATAGTATTAGAGTTTAAATTTAATTGATTCACTGTTGAATAATCAATTTGTCGCTTAATTATAGTTTAGACAATACTATTGCATTTTATCGCCATGTAAGTAAAGGATTTTACTTCAAGGGAATGATGAGTTTCATATTATGATAGTAGTTGGTTATCAATAATGGCACTATTAAATGAATATGGAATCACGTATATTTTTTAAGAATAAATTAGATCATTTCTTTAATCTTAAAACATACACTTAAGCATTCGTTTATTATGGAAAACAATTTTGATGAGTAGTGAACTTATATATGTTTCATTATAATTTTTGATATGATCGGAATGGATTTTTACAAAGTATCAATCCAGTGTTTGCATATTGGAATTATTAATTGAAATATGTATTAAGGAACATTCACTTAAATAAAAAGTTTATAGTGATATCCTCACTTCTAGATGTTTATGGAGATTGTGATTAAACTGGCACGAAGATGAGATCTTGTATGTTAATCACTATATAGAGTAAAACGGGAGATTTAGAAGGAAAAACCAACATAAGGGCAAAATGGTAATTTTACCCTTTATTGTGCGGATGGCTATAATATGGATCATAATAGAGTTTGCAATTGGAAATCTAATTAGAAACATGTATTCTCATAATATTTAATTCAAGAGTTAAACTAACTGTCTTTAGTAGAATAACATTTGGTTAATAAGTTGGAATTAATTCTAATGAGATTAAATTAATTCCAGGCTTCTTAGAACTTGAATTATATAAGTCTAATTAGATTCTCTCCTTAGCTTCTCGGAAGGTTATCAAGGAAAGTAAGAAAAATAAATAGAGATTTTCATAAAGAAAAATGAGACAAAAAAGAAAGAAGTGACCGAATTAGATTCGGAATACAAAAACCAAAACAATTTAATTAAGAATTAATTAAATTGGGTTTTAAAGCTTATGATTAAATGTTGGGCTTACACTAATTAATTGTTAATTAAAAACCCAAATGAACAATTAATATTGGGTTAAACTTTGGTTTTATTTGATTAATTAGATTAATTAAATTGAAACAAAGTTATTAAAGATAACAGGAGGGCAAATTTCCGTTAAATGGACTAAATGGACAGCTTCACATTTAAGATGGGTTTTTATCATGCTTTATCATCATTAAATGGTTTAATGTTGTCATCATTAAATGGAATAATGGTCTTATCATTAAATGATTTAATGGTTGTTTTTTAATGATGGCATGTAACCTTTTAGCATTCGTTTGATTAAAGAAGGAAGAGGTTCATTTGATATACTCTCTCCCTTATTTCATCTCATAACCAAAAATGAGAGGGTCTCATTTAGGTTGTTGGTCTTTTCATATAACCATCTTAAACAAATGAGAGTGTTTCATTTATTGGCTTCTTTATTTTTGATTAATGAATGAAGTGATAAATTGGATGCACATCACTCTCTTATTTCATCTTTAACCAAAATTGAGAGGTTCCATTTTGCTCTTTTTGTCTTTTCATCTAGCCATAGTAAAACAAATGAGAATGTCCCATTTATGGTCTTCTTCTTCATTTTTGAAAAAAGAGAAGAAGGTGTTGCATTTTTGACTCACTCTCTCCTCTCTTTCACAAGCTAGCCAAAGCTTGTAATCAGATTGTCTCGTTTTGGTTCTTTCAACTAGTTGATCATAAAAGGTAAACCTCTTCAATATTCTTCTCCTTTCCCACCAAAGAATCTTGTTCACTAAGTTATCCAAGGAGATTAAGTGGTAGATCATATTGGTCGAGGATACAATAATGAGTAGAGGAAACGTTAATAAGGAGAGGATATAAAAGTAAGGAGTTAAAGTTGTAGCAAGGAGTCGATATAATATCCATCTTATTCTTATGTTAGTTATTTTCCTTATACCATATTATGCAAGGATGAAAACATGTTGATTTGGTTTTTATGCTTCCATTGTGTTTTGGATTCGGAATTTTTTTTTGAAATCTACCATTCAACCAAATCTAGTATGCTATTGTTTTAAGATCCAACATATACAATACTTAAAACCTCAACACTTCATTTTATTCATTGGAAAAAGTTTACATTGTAGTCATTGAAACAAATATTTACAATCCTTTATACAAAAATTCTATATGTCAAAGAAACTACAAAATATAATCTATAATTCTTCTTATGTCAGCTAACAAACCTCTGAGCCATATCTTAATCTAAATTGTTCCCTTAGAAAATATTAGGAACTAGGTCTCCCATCCCATATCTGAAAAGCCATGTTGCAATTTTTGATGAGTTTTACGAACTTAATGAGTAAACCATTTACTCATCATTGATGATCTCACTTAGGTGAATTACACAAATATCGCACAACCAACCATTTTCACAAACAATTTCCATTTTAATAAGACATAATGAATGACACACATTTTACATACATTCTTTCAAAACATGTATAACCCAATCAATCACATTATTATGGCACCTAACTTTATCATCACAATTTCATAAAAGATTTCATAATCATATATTTCATCATCATAATTATACAAATGCAGATGCATATAAGACTCCATATTTATTATTATTTGTTTTGACCAAGCATCTTCCAGATACAGATACTAGCCCATTCGGCTTAGTCAGAAATAGAAATCACAAAGCAAAGCTCTACGTGTAGAATTATGAGCTTAAAGCTCTTTTAGACTAGCTAATCTAATCACAATGCCTTTATCTAAACATGCATTTTAAGACATGCATCAAATAACAAAATATGCTATAAATAGCATTCAGTTATGATGCACAGACAAAATCTCATATTCATCGAACCTCAATCTGACATTTAACTTTTGTTAAGTATTATAAAATCATTCAAAATTTAGTTGTAAACAAAGCCTTTCTAATACATTCCCAAATATCAAACTTCTCGGACTATTAAAGCCCAGAATTAACATACAAATCACAAACAGTTCAATAATTGGAAGTTAAGCAGAATAAATCAATCCTAGGAAGATCATCTAGCTTGACTTATAGTACGCTCCACTTTATGCTATTGTCTGGATAGTCTGACAATGTCTGAATGGCGTTTGACTTGAACATCTTAAATCATACAATTCACACATAATTCACATTACAAAGTCGATTAATCAAATGCTTATTCATTTGTGCACATATATACTTATGTCATGTTTAATACATGCCTAATGACTATTCTGGGTATATTTCCTTTACTCATATCTCATGATCATTCATACTTCAAAACTCATAAATGTCCAATTTGAACTTAGGTTTATACCTCAATAATACAAATTTATTATAACTTCATCACTCCATCGTGTGCAATGGTTCATAGCTCAACACACTTGGTTATTAACATCATCAATCAATCATTTACCAATCCTTTCCTAATAAATTCATATGATAATGAATTTTTTTTAGGGAGGAAGGATAATTTGTGAGGAGCTTGTAGTTTGAATTTCAAGTCAATTGGAGGTCTAGAGAAGAAGTTATAATCAAAAGAGTGAAGGGTTTCAAAAGTTTTCAAACAACACTTCCTAGTGTTTCCTCTCTATCACAATAGTGCTTGTATATGATTGTGCGACCTCCTAATGTTCCCTTTTTGTCATCATCGTGCTTGTACACAATCCTGCAGTAGCTTTTATTCAAGTTTCATTCCAGCTCTTCTCAAAACAAATTTTTTGGCTAATTTTGCATGGCCATTTTGACAAGGTAAATGAATTATATAGGCAATATATTCTTCTACAAAAATGTTGCCATATTTTTTAAGTTTCTAATGAACTAAAATTCATATAATTTGGTCAATATTCTACGAGTTATACCCAAATAACTATAGACTGTTCTCAAACAGAATCCAAAACTCAACGTCAATGTGACATCCCATTACCTGTGGCAAGGTTAGAACAGTAAATATGAGTGATCAATGAGAGCTTAGAAATGCATTTTCATGCTCATGCATAATATGTCATACACATACACATAAATAGTGAATTTTTCTACACATGAAAATAATTGTACATGCATTCATAAATAATTCCATGTATAATTGGATGAGTTGTGTTATTTTTTAGAAATTATATTTATTTATATTGGAAATATTATTGATTAGTGGAATTGTTGTAATTGTAAATTTTGGTGTAATTAGGAATAATTTTTGGAATCCTTGGAAAATAGGAAATAGGAATCAATGATATTTGTAGATAATTGAATTTTAAAGATGGGAGTTAAAGAGATTAGTCCCAAAGGAATTAAGTTAGAATTACACCTTAGGAAAGTGACAAGTGTCACTTAATAAGTTGCTTAAGTAATTTGTTAAAAAGTAAGTAGTATTGTTTAGAGTGAGGTTATCCGAGAGCTGAAAAGGGGTTAGTGTTATTTCTTAAGTTTCCATCTCTTTCGTAGCAACCTTCTTTAAATTTTCGTCAAATACATAGAGTTTCTCATCAAAATCTTTATGAGGGATTTCCTTGCCTTTTCTCATCCCACACCTCTACCATACTACTATTTGCCTTTTTACATAAGAAAAATCAGAAGTTGGTCAGCTTACACAGTGAATACGTGATTCTTGCATGGAGTTAGGGCTTGAAAATAGTTGAAGCTTTTGGAGTTTTCAACAAGTAGTAAATAATTTTTTTAGAGTTGTGGATTTATGAAATAAATTGGTGAATTATTGTTAATTGCATGGATTATGGCATTTATGTATATAGGTTCATAAACACTGTGGATGAGATGAAAATTTTAGTTATAGTGTTAATTTAGTTTGTGGTGAATTGCTAGTGATCAGATGATGTGGAAAAGGCTTTTAGAGTAGAAATATCAATGAAATGATGTATATGATTAGTGTAGAAAATTAGATATAAAAAGGTGATATGTGCTTTGTTCTTCACTGTGCATGTTTATATATATATGAGTGTATACGTGAGTTGATGAAAGATTTAGAGATGATCAAGGAAACGGTTTTTGAGTTGAAGAGCAATTGTAAATTGATGGTTTGAGATGGGAATGAGTGTAAAAATGAAGGTTGAGAGAAAAATATGGAATATGAAAAAAGTTGAAAATGCAGTGAATGGTTTATGGCAGGACATGGAGAGTTCACTCACTGATTTTTTTTGGTTTTGGTGCTTTCGATGAAACTTAGTTGAATTTGCATTTTTAGAGGTAGTGTGAATTTATGGTGAATGACTTGATTGAAATGGAGTAAAAATGTTAGTATTAATAAACTAAAGTGTTGGATGATTATGAATGAGAATCTGGAAATTCTGGGAATGAATAGTGAAAAAGTTAAAAAAATTGATCTGGAACTTCCATGATTTTTCTGAATGATATAGAGAGTTTTTGATAAAATTTCTTCATGGAATTTTATACCTTTCTTTAATCTTTCCACTGATATAAAGTTTGTAATTTTTGGAGTTTTCAATCAAAAGTTATGGAGTTTGGAAGTTGAGTTTATGGGTTCTGTCATGGTTTGGAATAGTTTGTAGTGATTTTTCCATAACTTGCAAAATACAGAACCAAATTGCATAAAATTGGTGTCGTTAGAAACTTGAGACATAAAGGAACAATTGTTTAGAATAAAGTTTGGCCTAAATCCTTTGTTTTCATTGTCAAAATGATCGGGTAAAAGTGACCTGAAAGTATATTTTGGCTAGACCTGGAAAAATAGGTTAGGTGAAGAAGAAGGATTCCCAAGTCCACTAGAGTTTCGCGATCATGCATGTGCATGATCACAACGTCAAAAAACCACCCAAAATTTCATATTCATGCATGTGCACGATCGTGGCTTCATAGGACTAACCGGAGTATCGTGATCGTGCATGTACAAGATTGCGACTTCCCTTTTTATCCAAAGGAGGTTATTTTCTAAACAGACTTTGATTTTTTGTTATAACTTCTTCATCCGATTTCCAAATCACTTGAATCTTAAACCAATAGATTCATAACACATTTTTATACCTCCATAAAAAAATTGGTAGCATTATGATTTGATTTGAAAAAGATTGATTGAATCAAAGAGAGGGAATCTGTTGGAATAGTGAACTGATGTTATTTTACTAAACATACTTCAGTTTTTATTATACTTAGATCTGTAGGATTCGAAATGAGATGATTTTTAATTTTAAGTAAACAAGATCAATTGGGCTACAAATAATATGAAGTCAAATTGTGATTCAGTCTCTAAGATGTTTAATTTTTAGATGGAAGTAGTGTACAGTATACTGTTTTTGAAAATGAACAACTCAAAAATGTTTGTAGTTTATCTTTCAAATAACTGAACCAAATTGAGTAATTTTGGTGTCAACAGAAACATAAGGCATAGAGGAACACTTTTCTAGAAGATAGTATGACCAAATTACTTTAGTTTCACCTTTTGATTGATTGCTAACAATAGACCCGAAAGTGTGTCTTGGAAAAATCTGAAGTGATTCAATGAGAAAGGAATTGAGATTTTAATGGTGTTAGTGGGGAATAAACCTAAGTATAAATTGTACTTAGATGAGTTTTTATATGAAAATGATTTTGTAATGAAATTGATGGCAAGATACCCAGGATTTTCATGAACATGTATCGTACATATTTCATTTCATACATGTGCACTATTAAATACTTATTATTATGAAAATTGTGATATATGTGTGTATGTTGTTTGTTATAGAGGAGCAACTGGAACAACAACCTCCAGACGTTCCAGTTGCTCCTCTACAACAAACAACATACACATATGCCAGACGTTGTCGAAACTTCCAGGCATTAGCTTGGGGCGCAACTTGTGAGTAACCTAGATGGTCTCACTTAATTACTTGTTTGCTTAAATTCTGTTATAAATGATTGAATGAATGTGTTTTGATTGTTGATTCTGGACAATGAAGGTCCGATGACTATGATATTGGAATGATATATTGAAGTGCCATTTGTATGTCAATGTGACAACCTATGTGGTTCACAAAATGATTGATTGTGATAGATGCATTTCATACATGAATGAACAATTAGATAATGGGAATTGTGACGAGAGTAGCCACTGATCAGAGCTTGAAGCTCAACATGTGAAAAGAGCCTTGAGCTCAGACAGTGATTAAGAGCCTAAGGCTCACTATGTATAATGAGCCATGTATCCTCCTCAGATAAGGGATAGTTAGTAATGAGTCCGGTATCAAAAATGGATATGAGACAGTTTAGGCACTCGGTCACAACAAAGTAACAATTAGAAAAGTATCTCATAAGCATTACATATGCATTTTGATAAGTATGTTTGATTGATTGAAATGAGTAATTGCCTATGCTTAAGTGAAAATGTGTTATATGACCAATTATGCAAAAATGTGATTATATGCTATGTGAAATGATGTGTTGCATGAATTAAGTGAACCATTAAAAATGGTTACCTCACTGAATTCACAAAACTCACTAAAATGGAAACGTTGTCTTTTCAAGATCAAGAGAGAACTCTAGCTACTGAGAGACTCTACCAGTCGTGTAGATTGTGGTTTGGCAAGAGAAGTCATAGTTCAAAAGTCGGTTAGCTAGATTTTGGGGATAGATTAGATAGACTTTGTATATTTTCCTCTTTCATGTAGTACTTTTATGCCAGGTTTTGATGATGTACATATTGTAAGTGTTGAAAGATACAATGTAGACTTTTAGTTTTGGGAAGTGAAATGAGGGAAAAGTTGGTTTTAAAATATTATGATTTTCTTATGATGCTTTATAAGTGAATAATGATATGATTCCATGTGAAGTAAATGTAGTGATTGAACGTAGCTGGCCTTTATCGTAGGATATGTGCCGAAATGACCTCTGGGCATCCCAGTCTGTACCCTGCAGTAAAGGGGCGCTACAGTCAAGCCAAATTTTGAAACTCTTACAAACATAATTAAAATTCAATTCCTTTATAAAAAAATATATCCATATGTCTCGATCTTAATATAAACTTAAACTCATACCATTTGGATGTCTAAAAATCAAGTTATATCCAAAATATTGATGTATGTTCAGTGACAACATTACAACTAAGATATTCCAACAATTCTTCTTTCACTTTTCCAGTTTTTTAACACTTTATACCAAAATTAAAACATCTTTCTTTAGCATAAATCCACCTTCATTATACTTTAAAGCTAGAACTAATTCATCTATGAATCAATCTATATCCAACAGTTTTCATCCATTAAAAACAAGTTAGAAAATTTCCAAGTTCAATCAACACTTTCCAGCACATATCTTCACCAATATCACATGCATTTCATTCCAATTCAAGCATTATTCTTATATCATATGACATGCCATAAAAATCAGATTGTTACTTACCTATTAGGCTTTCAATTTAACCCAAAATTCCTGATTAACCAATCCTCCCAAACAAGAAAAAATCAACGCAAACTTATGGTGAGAGCGATGTGATTTTCGGATAGCAAAAATTAAAATCACATTCAGCTAGTTTTCTTAGTAACTTGGTGAAGGATATACGAATGATTTTGATGTAGAAACTTAGCCATGGGCTTAAACAAAATTGCAGAGAAAAGAAGGAGCTATTACGGCGAAAGGAATGATAGACAGAAGTAGCAAAACTCAACTGCAGAAACTTGCTACATCACATGCTAGGTGTCACCTTCTAATATCAACATTTGTCTTAAGGCATGTATTACATTTGTCTAATCAAGATGCTACCATTAATCCACACATTTAGTAGCCATTTGTCTCCGACTGATTAGTCCACTTGTCACATACTAATTGATTCAATTGTCATTTAATTACTAGTCCATTTGTAACTAATTTAACTATGCCAAATGTCACTCGATTTTAGGCTTAATCATCCTGATTTCCTTATATCAAAATTTTCTTACCATTTGACTTAAAAAAAAAAACAAATGGACATTTAATTCATTAATCTCTCAACCAATGACATTTAATCCCAATTTACTAATTGATATTCAAGCATACCAAAATTCAAGACATACCAAATCACAAGTCGCATCATGTTCACTTAACTTCTTTTCATACCCTAGAATAAGTCAATTGAGTGCATATGCTATCTTTGTAATGTGTTAAAATATAAATTTGTGTATGAATCCTAATGTTATGCATGTATATGCAATACTTAATCTAGGGTTAAACCCTAAGCATATACCAAAAAATTGGATATCACAATTCTCCCTCCTGACAAAATTTTGTTCTCGAAATTCTTACCTAAATTGTCAAATTGGTAGGGGTACTAATTTCTCATATGCTCCTCCATTTCTCACATGACTCCCTCACTCAAATGATTCTTCCAAAGGACTTTCACCAATGGAATCACTTAGTTCCTCAACTTTTTATTCTAATAGTCGATTATCTTTATCGGTTCTTCAATATAACTCAGATTACTTGCAATTTGAACTTCCTGAATCGATAACAGATGTGTAGGATCAGATCAATATTTCCTAGGCATACTGACATGGAACATATTGTGAATCTAAGACATCTCATTCGGTAAGGCTAACTTATAAGTCAATGGTCCAACTCTCTCATTGATTTCATAAGGACCAATGTATCTTAGACATAAGTTGCCCTTTTTACCGAACCCCAACACTCCTTACCAAGGTGATACTCTTAGAAATACTTTATCTCCAACTTGATATTCCATATCTCTCCTGTGATGATCTATATAACTCTTTTGTCTGTCTTGTGCTGCTTTAATTGAACTTTGGATCAATTTCACTTTATCCACAATATCCTGAATCAATTATGGCATTCAAAAATTCTTAGACCCTCTTCATCCCAACATAAAGGCAATCAACACATCTTACTATATAATGCCTCGTACGGTGCCTTACTAATACTACTGTGATACTGATTGTTATAAACAAATTCAATCAAAGCCATTCACTGATCCCATGCTCCTTGAAACTCCAATACATAAGCCCTTGGCATATTCTCAATAGTATTAATCATTCTCTCACTCTGTCCATCTTTCTGTGGATGAAATGTAGTACTGAAGTTCAACTTCGTACCCAATGCTTTCTGTAGACTACCCAAAAATCTTAAGATAAATCTAGGATCCCTGTTCGATGTAATGGAAACTGGAACTCCATGTCACCTCACTACCTCATTCACATATCTCTAAGCTAACTAATCTAGTGAGTTATTCTCTCTCACTGTCAAGAAGTGAGTCGACTTGGTCAATCTATCAACAATGACCCAAAAGGTATCATATTGCCTTGGAGTCCTCAACAAACCCATAATAAAATCCATTGTGACTCTCCCCATTTCCACTCTAAAATAGGCAAGGATTGTAACATACCAACAGGAGCCTAATGCTCAGCTTTTATCTGTTGAGAAGTCAAACACAGTCATATATTCAACCATTTGCTTTTTCATCCATGGTCACCAAAAATGTTGTTTCAGCACGTTATACATCTTGGTCATACCAGGATGCATGGCATAGGATGCTACATATGCTTCCTCTATAATGTCTTTCCTCAAATCATCAACATCGAGCACTCATAATCTTTGTTTTAACCACAATGTATCATCTGTCAATTTAAATTTAGAATCTAGATTCACTTTCAACTTCTCAATTAACTTCACCAATTCTGGATCTCTGTTCTGATCCTTTTTTATTCTTTCATGCAATATAGGTCTCAACTTTAATATAACTATCAATGCTTCATTATGCCCCAAATTTAATTCAATATTTAGTGCTCTCAATTAAACTAGGCCCGGTAACCTCGATAACTGTATTTGAATCATATTTGTTGGAGTTATGTAACTATAGTTCCCTAGAAAGTAAGTGTATTTACATATAACTTTATCTTCTTCAGTTACAGTTTTGTAATGAAAATATTTATTATTAATAAAACAAAAGAGTTTGGTTTTA
>JANJEY010000008.1:50678097-50692118 GCA_024703695.1 Erythroxylum cataractarum
GTGGTCAATTTCTTATTACTGTCTTATGATTGTGATGCCATGAGGAGTGTAGTGGTTGTTGTCGGTAGTGGTCTCTTATCGTAGGATATGTATCGGAATGACCTACGGGCGTTCCGATGGATACCCTATGGTAAGGGGGCGCTACATGTTTAACCCATTCTATAACTTTTAACACTCAAAACATGAATCAATCATCTAATCAAGAGGAATGATGCTTAAACTTACTTGATTTGGCTTTAAAATCTTCAAACTCTTCATGAATTCCTAAAAAACCTAAGCCTTTCTCTTCTCTTCTTCTTCTTCTTCCCGCGGCAACCCTTCTTCCTCTTTAAACCGAACAATCCTTTCTCCTTCTTTTTATACCCTTTATAAGGGTGAAATGTCCATTCTACCCCTTTCTATCAACCTTAAGCCTTAAAATCTTAAGTTTCATGCCCAAATTGCCCTTATACAAATTCTTATAACTTTTCTACTTCAATTCAGAAATTTAAACTCTTAGGGACTGAATTGAAAATTCAATTCCTTCAGAAAATTTGCAGATCCATGTTTCTAGTTTGTTTAGAAACAAACATTAACTTAATTGGATCTCTACAGATCACGAATTTCTCATCAGGTTGAACCATGTTCAGAAATTATCCCATTCAAACAATTTCAATACAAAGTAATATAACCCTAACTTCAGAAAATCATTTCTTTCAATCCCGATATCGAACAATATCAAACTCTATTACGACAGAAAGCCGTCAACATATTCTACAAGTTTCATGTAAATCAATGTCTCAAATTTTGCCTAAATCAAAAAGTCAACACTATATCCCCAAAAAGTCAACTTTCTTAATTCTTCAACTTCACACACTTTCATTATTTCTTTCATGACAATCACTTTCCATTTCAATCAATTCATTTACTTTGACTTTCATAATCCTCTCCAAATTTCAATGGCTCATGATAAAAACATTCCTAAATTATGTCATTAATTTGTAGTGTCAAAAGGACAGTCGTTTCCAGTACCAGAAATCTCATCGGTACCCACTTAACAATTTTATGTAGAATACACATAAATCACTCCAATTCAATTTTTCAAACACATAATTCGCATTTTTCACAAAAATTTCACTTTTAGACACATATGCCGGGAAATGTCACGAATGCATGTACGATCATGTGCATTTGTAAAAATTATCGTTCATATCTATATAGAGGCCATTTTATGCAAGAATATGTCGAGATACGCTTACACACTCACAACCCGACCCAAATTACTATTTTATCCTTCCCATCGGTGATGGGATGTTACAGGGCTAGACTTTGGTTTAATGTAATTGATTAGATTAAATATATTAAAACAAAATTAAAAAAAAAAGCAGTAGCAATTTTGGTTTTAATGGATTGATTGTGCAGTTGCACATTTGACATTAAATTGCTAAATAAAGATGGTCTTTATTATGGTTTATCATCATTAAATGGAGTTATGAACTTACCATTAAATGGTTTAATGGTTATCTTTTAATGTTAGCATATAACCTATTAGCATTCATTGGATTAAAGAAGAAAGATGTGCATTGGATGTACTATCTTCCTTCTTTAGTCTTCCAAAACCAAAATTGGTAGGTCATGTATCATCTCGTTGGCTACAGGGAGGTTAGAATAGTAAATAAGAGTAGCTAATGAGATCTTTGAAAAGCATTTTTATGCTCATGCATAGTATGGCATGCACATACACACGAATAGTGAATTTTTCTACCCATGAAAATAATTGTACATGCATTCATGAATAATTCTGGGTATAATTGGATTGAGTTGTGATTATTGGATAATTTTGAGAATTCAAATTTGAATTATATTAAAATTATTATTGATTATTGAAATTATGAATATTTTTACATTGGAAATTTTACGAGTTAGTACAATTGTATTATTTTTGAATTTTGGTGAATTTACGAATAATTTTGAAAATTTTGGGATTTTTATGGATAATAGAAAAAAATAAAATAGGACAAAGGAATCAAAAGAATATTGGGGATAATTGGATTGTAAAGATGATAGTTGTATGGTAAAGAGGAGAGCTAAATGGAGTTAGTTTCAAAAGAAACCAAGTTAGAGTTTAGTTATTAAGAAAGTGACAAATGTCACTAATTAGAAAGTTGCTTTTATAATTCATTAGTAGGGTTCTTTGAGACTTAAAAAGAATTAGTGAATTATTTAAGTTCCTCCTTCATAGTCATCCCCTTTGGATTTCTTTCCACTATACGAAGTTGTTCACCAAAAATCCTTTTGAAAGATTTCTTTGTGTTTTCTCATCCCAAACCTCTATCACACTGCTATTTGCCTTTTCTACCTAAGGAAAACCAGAAGTTGGTCATTTTTCACAAAGGAGTATGTGATTTTGCATGGAGTTAGGGCTTTGGAGATAATTGAAGATTGTGACGTTTTTAACAAGTAGTGAATAAATCCTTTAGAGTTATACATTTATGAAATAAATTTGATGAATTACTATCATCTGCATGACCATGAAATTTTCATGTATATATATATATATATATATATATGTATATATATATACATATTTATATATATACATAGATATATATATTCATATACATATATATATATATATACATATATATATATGTATATATATATATATGGCTACTGTAAAAATGAAATGAAAATGTGGATAAAATGTTATTTTAGTTTTGATGGATTTTAGTGATGAGGTGATGTGGAAATGAATTTTGGAGTTTGAAATAGCAATAAAATGGTGTATGAAGTGAGTGTAGAAAATCAAAGAATGAAAAGGTGGTATACTATGTTTATCTTTACTGTGAATATGTATATATTTATATGAGTGTACGTGAATATGTGAGTATCTAGAGATAACCAAAAGAATGGCTTTTGAGTTGAAGTGTAGTTGAAAAATGATGGTCTAAGATGGGAATGAGTGTAAAAATTAAGGTTGAGAGAAAACATGGAGATTGAGAACAAAAGTTTAAAATGCAAAAAAAGTGACAAAGCATGAATATGATGAAGATGAATTTTTAGCTTTTGAAGGTTTTTGATTAAACTTGTACATTTTGGAGTGATATGAATTTATAGTGAATGAGTTTAATGAAATGGAGTGGAAAAAACTTGAAATAAAAATTTGAAGTGATGGATTTTAGATAATGAAGTCTGGAAATTTTCTAGGAATGAATAGTAACAGTGTTGAGTTTTGATCTGAAACTTTCATGAACTTTTCTATGTCTATCTAGGCATATTTTGAATAATTTTCTTCATAAAAGTTGTAGATCTTGTTTTCATCTTTCTATTGATATAAAGTATGAAATTTTTGGACATTATAGTTGAGAGATATGATATTTAGAAGTCTGTGATATTATATGGGATGAGCATTCGGGACAGTTGCATTGATTTGAAATTTTGATTCCTATAAATGCAAATTTTGTTTTTAGGCTTTGCATGGAAGTTGTAGGTCTAGAAGTTCTCTTCAAAATAGTTTTTGAATCACCTTAATCTAATATTCCTATTGAAAGTTATGCCCTTTTTATCAAGATAGGTAGAAGGAAGAATAGAGAAGAGAGGAAAGTCGCAATCGTGACAAAGCACGATCGCGACTTTTGCGCTGGCGCGACATCGCAGGCGCATGTGCGCACGCACCCCGCAGCCTTCCCCCTAATCTGAACATACTCCACTATTTTAGTAATAACTTTTTCTTTCGACCTCTAAATAACCTGGTTTTTGAAACATTGGATTTATAACACGTTCCTCTATCTCTCCATAAAATTTATAGCTTTTAGTTTTAATTTGAAAGAGATTGATTGAATCAAAGTGAGGGGATCAGTTGGAAGAGTATGAGTTAGATATTTTTACTGAACATGCTTCAGTATTTTGATGATATCTTGATCTGTAGGATTCCAAATGAGATGATTTTTTACTTTGAGTAAACTAGAGATATAGATATACAAATTGTCTTAAGATGTCAAATTTTGATTCAGCCTTTAAGATGTTGAATTTCTAGTTAGAATTTGTGCATACACACTGTTTTAAAATATGGATAACCCGATAATGTTTGAGGCATATCTTTCAAATTACTAAACCTAATTGATTGATTTTGGTGTCAATGGAAAGATAAGACATAAAGGAACATATTTATAAAAGAGAGTTTTACCAAATTACCTAGTTTACACCTTCTAATTGAATATGAACAGTAGACCTGAAAGTGTGACTTGGAAAAAAACTTTTGAAGTGAGTCAGCGAGAAAGGAATAGAGATTTTAATGGTTTAGTAAGGCATAAACCTAAGTATAAATTATACTTAGATGAGATTTGATATGGGAATGATTTTGTAATGAAATTCAAGGAAAGATACCCGAGATTGTCATGAACATGCATTGTACATAGTTCGATTCATACACGTGCATTACTGAACAATTATAATTATGCAAATTTGTAACATGTGTGAAATGTGGATTACATAAATGAACTATGCAGGTTAGAACGTTCGCATTTAGACATCTCTAGAATTCGTAGGTGATTGCTAAATTAGAGCATACTGTGAGTAGGCCTAGATGGTCTCATTTTATTGTTTGTTTTGTTTAGTTTGATTTTTTGTTTTAATTAACTACTAAATATTGATGTGAATGCGTCTTGATTGTTCATTCCAGACAGAAAGTCCGATGATTGTGATGTTTGATTGGGATATTGAAGTGTTACTTGTATGTGAATGAGATGAAATAAGTGTGCATAATTTGATTGGTAAATGCTAGACCACGATCCGATGATAAATGTGTTTGAATGTGCATTTGCATATGAATGAAAGTGTTTCCTCAACTTTAATGGTGAATGCCAGACTAAAATCCGATGATATTGAATGTGATTGAATGAGAATATGCAAATGTGATTGATGCATTCCATTGCATCAATGCATGAAATATAATGACATTTGATATGAATGTCTCAAATGTGATTGAATAAGAATATGCAAATGTGATTGATGCATTCCATTACATCAATGCATGAAATATAATGACATTTGTGACCAAGTAGCCAACGATCAAAGCTTAAAGCTCAATGAGTGAAAATGAGCCTCGAGCTCAAAAGTGATTCAGAGCCTCTGGCTCAGCATTTAATGAGCCCTGTATTCCCCAAGTGGATAAGGGAAAGTTATCAATGAGTCCTATATGGGACAATTTAGGCACTCGATCACAACAAAGTAACAAATAGAATGTGAGTCTCGTGTATACTGCATATACATAAAATGAATGATTAAGTGTATTGAATGTGAAGTGCAAAATTGAATGTTAAATGTGCAATAATGTGAAATGTGAATTATGTATTATGTGACTGGGTGAGTCATCGATGATGGTCACTTATTGAGTTTGCAAAACTCACTTAAAATTTGTAAATATTTTTCAGGACTTAAAAGAATATCCTCTTAGGCAAACGAGAATATAATTACTGTATGCAAGGGAAAGATAGAGGTTAGGATTAGTACGCATATGCATTAATGTTATCCTATTCTTGTATAAATTTGTATTCTGCAATTTCTATAAAATAGTGTTTTGTATTTGTGACGAGCCTAAATAGCTATTGAAATTTTGATGTTTGTATTGCTATGATTGAAAATGTTATGAAAGAACGTGCGACCAAATTGATTACTGATTTTTGCGTATTTGATTATACTAAAAAAATTGTACTGGTTTTTAAATGATTTAGTGTTATAGCATGCCACCCTCGCGGGACACGGACTCGGATATCACCCATCAATGTCAGGTTCGGGTCTTGAGGGATTGGGATGCAATAACAAGTTGCCTTAGGAGAAAAAGAGGTAAATCAAATTGGTTAAAGATACAACAATAAGGAGAAGATAGATTGGCAAAGCAAAGGCTTTGGATACAAGAAGAAGGAGAGGATAGCGCAGCAAGGAATTAAAGTTGTAGCAAAGGAGTCAGTAATACTTTTCATCTTGTTTATGTTTATTATTATTCTTATACCATATCATGTATATATTGGCATGATTATTTGGATATATTGCTTCCATTGCAAATAAGATTTCTAAAAAGTTTTGAATTCTGTCGATTCTCCAAATATGACATGCTTTCTTTTCCCGATCCAACAATATTGCTATTGAACTTCCTACTTAATGCATCAGCTACCACATTAGCTTTGCCAGGATGATATTCAATTGTATAATTATAATCATTCAACAATTATATTTGTTTCCTTTATCTTATATTTAACTCCCTCTAACTCAATAAATATTTTAAACTTTTATGATCAGTAAATACCTGAAAAGTTTCACCATACAGGTAGTGTCTTAAATTTTCAAAGTAAATATTACAGTAGTAAGTTTTAAATCATGTACTGGGTAATTAAACTTATGAGACCTCAACTGTCTTAATGCATATGCTCTTACCCTACCATACTGCATCAGTACACATCCTAAACCCTAGTATAAATCATAACTGTACACAACATATCCTCCAAATATAGATGGAATAGCTAATACTGGTGTTGTAGTTAATTGATGCTTTAGCTCCTCAAAACTCCTCTAACATTCACCATTCCATCTGAAAGGCATATTCTTCCTTAAAAGTTTTGTCAAAGGGGTTGAGATCAGTGTAAACCCCTTGATAAACTTTCTATAATAACTATCTAATCCGAGAAAACTTTGAATCTTAAACACATTTTTTTAAAGCTTCCCACTTCAACACTACTTCTATTTTCTTCAGGTCTACCTGTATGCCTTGTCCAGAAATAATATGACCTAAGAATACTAATTGATCAAGCCAAAATTCACACTTACTAAACTTGACATATAATTATTTCCCTCTTATTATATGTAGAACAATTCTCAGATGTCCGGAATGATCATCTCTACACTTTGAATACATCAAAATGTCATCAACATAAACAAAAAAGATCTAAATAAGGTTGAAATACCTTATTCATTAAGGCCATAAAAGCTATTTGGGTATTAGTCAACCCAAATGGCATCACCAAAAACTTGAAGTGGCCATATCTCGTTCTAAATGTACTATTTAACATATCAGCCTCTGTTATCTTCAAATGATAGTACCCTGATCTCAAGTCTAACCTTGTAAACACTTGAGCTTCCTGCAATTGATTAAACAAGTCATCTATCCTCAATAGAGGATACTTAATCTTCATTATCACCTAATTCAACTGCCTGTAATCAGTACATAGCCTCAATTTCCCATCCTCCTTCTTCACAAACAACACTAGAGCACCCTAAGGTGACACACTGGGTCTAATAAAACCCTTATCAAATAACTCTTACAACTGGGCCTTGAGCTCCTTCAGTTCTACACATGCCATCATATATAGAGGAATCAATATAGGAGTAGTACTTAAAACAAGGTCAACTGTGAACTTCATTTCTTTTTCTAGGGGTAACCTCAGTAATTCACTGGGAAACACGTCCAAAAAATCCCTAACAATCGAAACAATCGAAATTTCCTAAACTATCTACATAGTATAGGTTTCAATCATACTGGCTAAATATGCCTCACATCTCCTTCGAATTAACTTCAAGGCATTCATTAAAGAAATCAACCTGGCTAACATTGCTTGACTAGTACTGTGAAACATTGCTTTCAGCTTACTAGGGGATTCAATGATCACCTCCTTAATATAGAAATTCATCACAACCTTATGAGCAGTGAGCCAATCCATGCGTAGAATAATATCTATCTCCTTCAGCTGTCATATTATCAGGTTAGCCTCTATCTCTGCCTAATCAATTCGTATAATACACTCTTTACAAATTTTCGCAATTGCTATAATACTACCTACTGGATTACTTGTTACTAGAACACATTTTAGTATCTATCTCTCACAATTCATTCTAGATGCTAGATGCAATGTAATGAATGAATGTGTAGATCCTGAATCTACCAATGCAAATTCTTCAAAATTAAAAACATTCAACACACCTTCTACCACATCTGGGGAGTTCTATAACTCCTGTCTGGTGGTGGCATAGACCCTGGCCTAGGACAGCAGTCGGTTATTCTACATCTCAATCCTGCCACTAGGCTTTGCTGATTGTGTCCTGCCTCTACCTCTGCCCCTTTATGCTGATACAATAGCTCTACCATTCTAGACTTTCATCTCAGTCATAATTCCTCTTCTCTTTCTAGATTGTGGTGTCAAAGTCTCCAGACAATCTCTGATCTGATTCTCAATAAAGCCATGTTAGAAACAAGCTCCCGATAACCTCCAACACTCACCACTATGCTTTTTACCACAATGTTCATAATTAGGCATCTTTTGTGACTACCTAGAGGGCACTTGTCCTCTACCTCTACCAGTTTGAACAAATCCACCTCTTGGTCAAAACCCAAATTGTCTCGTTCTAGCCTAGAATCGAGACGATCTATTATGACATTTACTGAAGCTTCTACGAGAATCAACCTGAGCTTCACTCTGTATCTTCACTCTAGACTCCTGTCTATACTCTCCCTGACCATCCTTCAACAACTGTTCAATTCTAATTGAGGTTTCTGAGAGTTTCATAAAAGTACCCAAATTAGAAATGGCTAGCCTCGTTCTAATCTCCATATTTCACCCATCTTTAAACCCTCTTAAACTTGTCCTCCTCAATTGGGATTAATGCAGTTTCATCCCCCTTTAATTCATTAAAATTTATCTCATACTCTACTAATGAGAGACTTCCTTGTTTCAAATCCAGAAATTCTTTCATCTTTCTATCTAGATAAATCATCGGTATGTAATTCTCTTTAAACACCTTCAGAAAATCTTCCCAGGTTAAACTACAAGGTCTGGTGGCAGTGCCTAGTACAGTCTTCCACCACTGATATGCTGGACCTCACAAAAGTGAGACATCATAATCAAATCTCTCATCTGACTCATAATCTATCTGAATAAACACTCTTTCAATTCTTTCTAGCCAACTTTATGTCCCAGCAGGGTTTGTACTTCCCTAAAAGTCTACATCCCTCTATTTTTGAAGCTTATCATATCTCCTTTCCCTCCTTTTTTAGATTTTTGGAGGTATTTGGGCAAACTCAGGTACAGGAGACTATCTATTGACTCCTACAGACTCCATGTCAGCTAACTCTCTAATTTGATCTCCTTTGGCAAATGATCTATAAAAAAATAGTTGTGATCACTAACTGAGTCTCTCACTATTTATCATGTCTCAATACTCCTATATGTCCTTATGGATGCCAATCCATACTCTGATACCAAAATTTTAACTTCCCACTACCATAGAGTATATACCTTAGCATCTAGAGGACATTCAAGTACGTATCCTATGACAATGGTATGTTAGATCAAACATAATCTCTTAAATGGCATCATAAAGAATATACAATACTTAAAACCTTAACACTTCATTTCGTTCATTGAAAAAAGTTTACAATATAGTCATTGAAATAAATATTTACAATCCTTTATACAAAAGTTATATATGTAAATGAAACTATAAAATAAAATCTATAACTCTTCTGATGTTAGTTGACAGACCTCTGAGCCATATCTTAATCTAAAATGTTCCTCTAGAAAATCTTAGGAACTAGGTGTCCTGTCTCGTAGCTAAAATGTCAAGTCGTAATTTTTGATGAGTTTTGCAAATTCAATGAGTGAACCATCATTCATGATCTCACTTAGGTCAATTACACAAATATCACATAACTAACCATTTTCACAAACATTTTTCATTTCAATAAGACATAATGAAGGACACACATTTCACACAAACTCTTTTAGAACATTTATAACCCAATCAATCACATTATCATGACACATCACTTTATCATCACAATTTTAGAAAATATTTCATAATCATATATTTCATAATCATAAATATACAAATACAGATACATATGAGACTTCAGATTTGTTATTATTAGTTGTGATCAAGCGCCCTTCAGATACAGATACAAATACTAGTCCATTAGGCTCAGTTAGAAATAAAAACCATAGAGCAAAGGTCTATATGCATAATTACGAGCTTAAAGCTCTTTCAGACTGGCTTCTCTGATCACAACGTCTTTATTTGAACATACATTTTATGAAATGCATCAAATAATAGAATATGACATGAATAGAATCCACTTATGATGCACAAATAGAATCTCATATTTATCAAAGCTCAGTCTGGCATTCAGCTTTTGTTGAATATTCTAAAATAATTCAGAATTCAGTTGCAACAAAGCATCTCCAATATATTACGGAATATTAAAGTCTAAAATTCATATTCAAATCACAAACAGTTCAATAATTGGAAGTAAAGCATAATAAATCAATCCTAGGAAGATCATCTAGGTTGACTCACAGTATGCTCCAATTTATGTTATTACTTAGATGCTCTGGCAATTCTAAATGGCATCCAACTTGAGCATCTAAAATCATACAATTCACACTTAATTCACATTACAAAATCAATCAATCAAATACTTGTTCATTTGTGAACATATATACATATGTCATGTTCAATGCATACCCAAATGACTATTCTGGGTAGGTTTCCTTTATTCACCTCTCATGATCATTCATACTTCAAAACTCGTATATGTCTAATTTGAACTTAGGTTTACACCTCAATAACACAATTTTATTCTAAGTTCATCACTCCGTCATGCACTGTGGTTTATAAATCAATACACTTGATTATTAACATCATCAACCAATCATTTACCAATCTTTCCTATTGAATTCAAATGACAATGAAATTTTAGCAAAGAGGAAGTACAATATGTAAGGAGCTTGTGGTTAAAATTTTAAGTCAATTGAAGCTTCGGAGAAGAAGTTATGGTGAAAAGAGTGAAGGGTGTCAAAAGCTATCAAACAGCTATGCAACTTCACCGTCACAATCTTCCAAAAATGTAATTGGAAGAAGATTAAGTTATATGTAAATACACTTGCTTTTCAGGGAAATATATTTACATAACCCCAATAATCTCCCTCTTGCCCTAAAGCAAGTTTGACATATCCCTTATTCCCTTCCCTTCTAGGTGACCCTCAAAACCCTTTTAAGACAATGTTTTCGTAAATGGATCCGTAAGGTTTCACTTAGTTGGAATATTTACCTCATTCACCTCACCACATTGTATTATATCCCATATGAGATGATACTTTCTTTTAATATGTTTGGAAATTTTGTCAAATCAGCAACACAAGATTGCTTGACACCTCTAGACTATGAATCCATCTCCTAAAATAAATATAGAACCAAAAGTTGATTTCCTTGAATCAACATCTGATTGAAAATCAGAATGTGTAAATCCTGTCAGAATAAGGTCACTTCCAGAGTAAACAAGTATTAATTTCTTTATCCTACAAAGATACTTAAGTATACACTTAACCACAGTCCAATGCTCCACTCCTGGATTGGACTAGAATCTACTTACCAGTCCCACTGCGTAAAAAATATCCAGCTAGTACAAAACACAGTATACATTAAACTTTCAACTGCCGAAGTGTATGGAATGTTGTGCATGAATTCGACCTCCTCTTGGGTCTTAGGTGCTTGCTCCTTTGAAAGTTTGATTCCATGTCTAGTTGGTATGAAACCCCTTTTGGAATCCTGCATGGCAAACTTATTGAGCATGTTCTCAATGTATGTTGATTGAGACAAGGCTATCTGTTTGTTCTTACAATCCCTTATAAGCTTGATCCCAATGACATAGTTAGCCTCTCCTAAATCCTTCGTTGATAACTGTTTGTTCAACCATCCTTTGACCGTAGATAACATTTTTACATCATTCCTAATGAGTAGAATTTCATCGACATACAAAATTAGGAAAGTAACCTTACCTTCTTGTATCCTTTTATAGACACAAGGCTTATCTAGGATTTGAATGAACCCTTAAGTTTTCATAAACTTATCAAACATAATGTTCCAAGACCTAAATGCTTACTTAAGTCCATAACTCTATAATTTTTATACCTTATGCTCATTACCTGGCTCAATGAATCCTTCTAGTTGGGCCATATAAATGATCTTCTCAAGATCCCCATTAAGAAATGCAATCTTGACGTCCAAATCAACTCTTCGTTTGGATGAAATAGCTAACTCCTTTAGTACTACTTCATTTCATCCTTTGTAATTTCCCAAAAATTCTTCCTCCAAGAAGGTCGCATTTTTTGACATAAATACCTTCCTATCCCGAGGATTATAAAAATAGTACCCTCGTGTACACTTAGGATATCTTACAAACAAACATATTTTTGACCTTAGTTCCATCTTTGTGGATTCATACCTTAGAACATGGGCTACACAACCCCATGTCCTCAAGTGCTACAATGAAGACACTCGGCCAGTCCATAACTCCCTAGGTGTTTTAGACTCTGATTTGGATAGAGCAAAGTTAAGAAAATAAGTTGTAGTTTGTATGGCATATCCACATAACGATTTTGGAAGGCTATCATAGGACATCATTGATCTTACCATTTCTAATAGGGTCCTACTCCTCCTCTAAGCTAAGTCATTATGTTGAAGTGTTTAAGGAGTTGACAAGTTGGAAAGAATTTTATTGTCAATTAGAAATTTTTGGAACTCTCCAAATAAGTACTCACCACCTTAATTTGATCAAAGTTGTTTTAACAACTTACCTAGTTGCTTCCCAGCTTCAGCTTTGAATTATTTGAACCTTTCAAAGGAGTCACTCTTTTTATTCATCAAATACAAATCTCCATGTCTAGAGTAATCATTTATAAAGGTTATGAAGTATTCATAACCTCCTCTAGCTTGTATGTTTATGGGCCCACACACATTAGTATGTACTAGGTCTAACGTGGATTTACATCTGTTTCCTTTGGAAGGAAATGAGGCCTTAGTCAATGGCTTTTGAATCTAATATCCAAGATTGAAACAGGCCTTTAGATAGTCTTTTCTTTTACTAGAACCCCTATAAAGTATTACAAACATGGTCAGTGGTTCCAAAATCTAATATCCAAGAGTTAGATGAATCTGCCACATTTTTTAGTTCCCAACAAACTTTGGAAACCCATACCTTGTTTGCTTTTGAGGGACTTAAGGTAGACGACACAGTTTCTTTTACAAAGGCCTTTCTCTCAACAGTGGAAACACTTTCCCTTGGTTTCCTCTTTGTCCTTCTTTTGAAGTGAAACACACGTTAGTATACGATATACAAAGTGCACAAGAAGGGGGGTTGAATTATGTATTCGGATTTTTAATACAATCCACTTTTTTATAAATTACTTTCTCAAAACAATCGACAAACAATATTATAAATTATTTATATCAACAATAGAAATAAGAGTTAAGAGATAAGTGTGAGATTCGACACAACAATTTTATATTGGTTCACCCCAAGCTATGGGCTACGTCCAGTCCTTAAAATCTCTTCTGAGATTTCACTATACTTCACAAAAGTACAAGTATTCTTTTCACCAAGCCTCTTCAGGTTTCTTACAGCAAGTATTCTTTTTCTTACTTAGCCTCTTCAACCTCTCAACTATTCTTCTTTCTTACAGAAAGATATTGCAAGCTTTGTTTCAGAAAATAAAGCTCTCGTGTTTCGCACAATACAGTATTTTATCTTTTGAATATCACTAACACAAATTGGTAACTCTTTCAATCTTTGACTTCGACTCATATTTATAGTCTTCGTCTTCAACTACTTCTTGATAACTGATTCTTTCTTCTTAATTTTTGACTTTTAAAGAAACGGTTATTCAGTTGAGTTCTGCAACTAACTCAAACTAATTTGCTTCTTCGTTTTATTTTCTATGTCTTCTTTTTGGCTACGCTTTGTCTTATATTGCTTCTGTCTCATTTTGCTTTCACTTCCATTTCATTTTCCTTCTGTCTCATTTTGCTTTTTCTTCAGTCTCATTTTCGCTCCGTCTCATTTTGCTATGGCTTCCATCTCATTTTGCTTTGGCTTCCATCTCATTTTGCTTTTGCTTCCATCTCAATTTTACTCCTTCTCATATTACTTTTGCTTCTGTGTCATTTTGTTTTAGCTTCCGTCTCACTTTGCTTTTGCTTCCGTCTCACTTTGTTTTTGC
>JANJEY010000008.1:50799571-50813251 GCA_024703695.1 Erythroxylum cataractarum
TTACTTTAAAGTTTTATTTAATTTATAATTATTATTAGTAATAAAATATTTATTATTATTTTAAAAACTAAAAAAAAGGGGGGAAGGAGAGGTAGGAGAGAGGGAGGGAAATTTTGAAAAGTTTGAAAAATTTTGCAAAAAAACCCCTAATTTTTTAAAATTTTCGATACTGGCCGGTATTTTGAATACCGGCCGGTACCGACCGGTACTGCCGGAATTGGCCGGTACCGACCGGAATTCAAACCCGGTACTTTTATGTCCGTTCCGGTACCGTTTTCTGGCCGGTACGGAACGTTCTGGCCGGTACCGGCCGGAACGGAACGGAACTCATATCATTGCCCACGAGGTGTTTCAGGAGAGTCTCAATTATGAGAAGACGTTTTTAAATCATTCACTCTCAGACTAATTTCCGCTCATACCAGGTCAGTATTCTCATCTCTTAACCAAGTGAATTTTCATTCTTGATTCACAAGTTTTCTCTTCGTATAATTGCTAAGAAGAAAATGAAAAGGGGATTACGGATGTTTGTTAACTTACATAGTTACATTGGTCTTTCCCGGTTGAATACTACTTCATTGGATTCTGGTTTGGTAAGTAAAGCATGCTTACTGATTAAATGTACATAAATTTTGGGAACTGACACAGGCACTAACCTTTGTTGATCATTCAGAAGTGACTTCCAGAAAGGAATGCCAATAATCCCTATCATATGGTTAATGTACAATTTTGTAGCAATCTTTATAATTATATTCCCTGCAGTGGTGGTTTTTTGTTATTCTTAAGCCAGAAAAGTCTTTTTGTAGAAGGTGGACGGTCAAAAGCCTTTGTTCTTTTCTGCTACCATAAAAGTGTATGCACCGATTTCCAAGATGCGGTTTCCAAGCAGGATATTTGACTAATAAGTTGATCGTTAAGCCACTCATGGAAGCCCAGCTGTTGCCTCCTAAACAAAGCTCGTGGCCCCCTTAATCTATCTATTATAAGCCTAAGTATAAATAATGAAGGCGCCGTTATAGGCTATAATTTTACCTGTTTAAGAAGGATTTTTTCTTTCTCGTTTAAGTATAATATTCCAATCGTAAGGAAGGATAAGAGAGGCTTTAGGAAAGGTTGGTTATTCATATTAGTAAGTATTGACAGGAATAACCTTTCTAAAACATGTTGGATATTTTCTTATGACTTGACAACGATTAATTGAAGTTTAACAGTTTTAATAAATTATCGGTTAAGTTAATCGAATTTGATTAAGATAAAAACAATAAAATGACTCAATAAAGGATCTGAATTAATGAGCTAAAGTCTAGTGAAGAAAATAGACTTCAGTCAGTGTAAACTGAACTTATATTGAGCTTGCGATAAGAAAGCCTATTGAATTTTTAATATGAGCAGAGTGTAAAGTCCACTTACAAGAATTGAGCTTGAGTCAACTATTGTCTAAATAATTAGAACTAGTTGTTTGGATAATTGACTCTTACAACTTATAAATCCTTTAACATTTTCATGTTTAGTCAATATGGGATACTCTAACAAAGCCCTTCAAGTGCAACTGGGACTGGACATCCAGTTAGCACTTGATATATATGCAGTGGTAATCGAACCGGGCTGTTGGGACTAAAAATTCAGACGGACAACTGGGAAATTAATAATTTGAACCAAACCTGCTATGATACCATATTGAATTTTTTAATATGGGCAGAGTATAGAATCTATTTACAAGAATTGGACTTGAATCAATTATTGCGTTAGAATGGTTTCGCTTAGTGTGATCCCGAAGTCGCAAACCGAAAGGGGAGACTAAGGGCGAAGCTTAGCGGATGCGTGGTTGGTTTAAGTAATTTGGTTCCATTCTACCTTGTGTTACATAATAGGTGGGTAGTAGGATTTGAACTCATGACAACTTGGTCATGAAGGCTCTGATACCATGTTAGAAGTGCCTAACTCACCCCCAAAAGCTAGCTCAAGAGGAGGAAATTTGCATACTATTATAAATTGTTAAGTGCTCTCATATTTATTCGATGTGGGATTCCTGACATATCTCCCTCAGTCCAGAACAAGACTGGACATCTGATGGACATATTAAACAAAGAGACATAACTGGGCACCGCTCCAAACCATCGAGATAAATATGCTCTGATACCATATTGAATTTTTAATATGGGCAAAATGTAGAATCCACTTACAAGAATTAGGCTTGAGTCAACTATTATCCAAATAACTAGAACTAGTTGTTTGGATAGTTGACCCTTACCACTTATAAACTCTTTAATATTTTCATGTTTAGTCAATATGGGATACTCTAACAAAGCCCGATATGGATGCTATATATATATAGTTAAGGTCTCCTATAGCTGTCCAAGCAAATCGTGAATATACAGATACTTTCAGAGGTTTATGTGTTAAGGAAGCTACAGAAGGCCTTAACGATGTCTTGAGGATCGAATCTCGTGAAGGCTTTGGTAGATTTGTGCTCGTTTTGGCTTCATAAAGTTAATTTGAAGTCATGGAACTGAAATGAGACATTTTCTGCATTTCTTTGTTTTTTTCCCTTTTACGTTCGATTTGAATACGTAAATAATGTTGGATGTTATTTGTCCCATATTAGAAGTAAGTGAACTTAGAAGCCTTAATGGAGGCTATATAAGGAGATATATACTTAAGTATTTCCACACCCCAAAATCTCTTTCCCTTAACCTTGTGTATTAATTCTTGTTGTAGGTTGTGAGATTATCCTTTTGTCATCTTTCTTTCTATAGTAGAAAGTTTTCTATTCTTGCCCGTAGTTTTCACATATTCGTTAAGGGGTTTTTCATGTTAAATTTTGTGTGTTTCTTTTTTGTCTCAATTTCTTTTATTGGTGTGTTTACTCTATCTGGGTATAGTCTATCTCCAATCGGTAGTATCAAAGCTTATTCTTGTTGTAGGTTGTGAGATTATCCTTTTTTCATCTTTCTTTCTATAGTAGAAAGTTTTCTATTCTTGCCTGTAATTTTCACTTATTCGTTAAGGGGTTTTTCATGTTAAATTTCTTGTGTTTCTTTTTTGTCTCAATTTCTTTTATTGGTGTGTTTACTCTATCCGGGTAGAGTCTATCTCTTATCGATAGTATCAAAGCTTAAGGTTTAGAAGTTTTACTATTTTTATAGCCCTCAAATACTACAAGTGCACGGGTAGTGATTTGTAGTAAGTGAAGGGTCAACCCACGAGGAGGGTAAACTAATCTAATCCTAAGTTATCAAAACCGAAAAAAATATTAAAATGAAAATAAAATTGAACAAGAAATTAAACACAAGAATTTGAATAGAGGGTATGTAATTCAAGAATTTAACACAAAAGGAATTAAAATTGAGCAACAAAAAATTCATAATGGAAATCAATCAAGGAAAATTACCAGATTATGGGGGATGGGATTCTTCCTATCATTAATGCTAACCTAGCTATTTATGTGTTAATGGGATGTCAGTTGTAGATTATCAAAGGGGGAATCAGTCCTTCTAGAGTTATAATCACACACCCTAATTCATTAACTCTAATTAAATAATGAGATTTGCAATCTGTCAACAAAAGACCCACAATTCTAATTAGATCTTAAGCCCTTTGATAAACAATCAGGTCTCATATGGGATCTCTCTCCATATAATAACTGACTAGATTGATTGCATGATCAATTTGATCGCCTAACTCTCATTAATCCAATCTAATCATTTTTATCCTGTTCACCCTCTCAATTTGTTACTGAAGTATGCAAATACCACAATAAATCATAACACCCAATCATAATAACACAATAATAACTAGATTAACATTAAATCAAGGTCAAATCCTGAAGGAAAGTTAAAACATCTTAATCAAATCAAATCCATACACATATTCATATTCATCTTTATATTCAAAGAAAAAACAACAAGATGAAATAAATACGCAATAGAATGGGGGGTTTGGATGCCTCGGAAGAGCAACAGCCGCAAAGACCCGCTCCTTTCTCCTCTTTCTCTTATTCTCTCTCTCTTCTTTTTCTCTCCTTGAGGGTTTTCCAAAAGTGGCAAAAAATGAAGCTCCCTTTAGGGTTACATCTCTTTCCTTTATATAGTCTTTTCAATTAGGGTAATCCTAGGGTCTTTTTTAGGTCGAAAGATCCGAAAAGTCCTTTGAAAACTTAAAATCGGAAGAATCCCTATGTCTATCTACGCTCAGGTCACAAACATGGCCTTTAGTAGCACAATTGTGGCCAAGATTTTGACCTTTTGTTACCATCATCTCAGATTACGCCACGATCGTGGCACCTCCATCATCCTTCCGTTAATTGTGGCATGGCCCTAGGTTAGCTCCCAGGTATTCTCCAAAGTTTCTTCGTTTTTCACTCTTTGCCTTGAAACACTAGGAAACACATCAAGGTACCTCAAAAATATAAAATTGAAGCACAAAAGCATGCTCTAACTCATAAAACACTTAAAGCACAAATAACTAACCTAACATGCACTAAACAATCAAATTAACAACTAAATACAAACTAAACTACCTACAAAAACACAGTGCAATCTACAACTATTAGTTTGTTTAAGTATGCTATGTAGTTGCAACATAGTCTAATCTTTTACATTATAAAATAAGTTTTTCTTTGGTATTCTTGCGGGTTAAGGGTGGTTTTATTCTCGAGTTCTTGTTATCGTTTTGGGCATTTTTTACCTGTATATGAGGTGATTTAGTGCATGTATGGGAAAAGTTTTGTCTAAGGAGATTGGATTTTAAATGGGACCATTTGTGGCCCCCTTTGGCCTTTCTTAGGAATTTTCTTAGTGTACTATAGTCTTATTATATATACTAAGTGGAGGTAACTCAAGGCGGTTTCCCTTTTCACGTAGCAAAGTGAGAGCCAATTCTTATGTTACAAGAGCTAAATTGTGACTGAAGCAATGTTAACCAAATTCGATATTACAAGGCATTATCTAAGTACTAGTGATGGTGCCAGTGTGTTACAAGGCATGATCATTCCTATGTACATCTTGGAGATTGTTGGGATTGGCACTATCAATTTAAAGATGTGTAATGGTACATTTCACACTATACAAAATGTGCAACAAGTGAAGGGCCTGAAGAAGAATCTATTGTCTTTAGAACAATTGGATGAAATTAGGTATAAGACCTACATTCAAAACGGAGCTATGAAGGTGATCAAAATGGAGATTGTTGGGATTGGCACCATCAATTTGAAGATGTTTGATGGTATATTTCACACTAAACAAAATGTGCGACATGTGAAGGGCTAGAACAAAAATCTATTGTCTTTAGGACAATTGGGTAAAATTGGGTACAAGACATATATTCAAAATGGAGTTATGAAGATGATCAAAGTAGCGGGTGTAGTAATGAAGACAAAAATGATAGCTACAAACTTATACAAGCTTATGGGAGCGACACATTTGGAAGCAAATGCATCAGTTACACTAGTTAGTTTTGTAGAAAATGCAAAGTTGTGGCACTATAAACTTGGCCACATGTCAAAACAAGGATTGAAGATTCTTGTTGAGTAGAAACTGTTCCCTTATCATTATCTGTCTATGAGTACTGTGTTACAAGTAAGCAGCATAATTAAAATTTAATACATCTAATTCTAGAAGTAAAGATAGTCTAGAAATGATTCATTTTGATGTATGACAAGCACTAGTTATGTCTCTTGGCGAAGGAAGGTGCTTGGTGACCTTAATTGATAACTACTCTAGAAGATGTTGGGTGTATCCTATCAAGAGTAAGGAAAATGTATTTCTAACTTTCACAACCTTTAAAGTGTAGATTGCGGTAGAGACAGTGAAGCAAAATAAGTGCCTTATGACTGATAATGGTAGAGAATATACTAGTGATGTTGGAATGTAGCAAAGCAAGAGTGTAAGTGTTAAGTTTATGCAGTTGGGTTCCGAAAACGGGATCCAACAAGTGATGTATTTATTAACTTTTGTAATCGAGAAGGCATTAAACGTCAATTCACGATGGCTCACACTCCTCAACAAAATGGAGTGAAAGAGCGAATGAATAAAACTATACTTGAAAGAACTAGAGCCATGTTAAGAACTGCAAATATGACAAAGTATTTCTGGGTAGAAGTGAAGACCGCCTACTATGTGATTAATCGATTGCCAACAAGATCGATTAATTTAAAGACATCGATGGAGATATGGACTAGTAAATCAACAAATTATTCTCAGTTACACACATTTAGAAGTCCTGTATTCGTGATATACAATACCTAAGAGATCATGAAACTAGATTCATAATCTATAAAATGTAGATTTATGGGTTATGCTGATGGAGTCAAGGGATATCGACTGTGAGTTCCTACTGCCCATAAGCTCGTCATTAGTAGATATATCATATTTGCAAAAGATAAACTACAAGAGAAAGATCAAAGTAGCACATCTAATGAAAATTTTGAGGTTGTAACAATTTAGGAAGAAAGAAAGATTAAACAAAAAGATTTTACTGAAGCTATATCAGATTGCGAGGAGAAAGAACTAGTTGAATTTGAAAAAATACAGAAGTTCAATGGCCAACCCGTCAAAGGAAAACCCTAACTTGGCAGTCTAATTATATTATAGAGGGCAAAGTTGCATACTGTCTCTTAATAGAAGATGGAGAACCATCAACATTCCTAGAGGCAACCAATAGCTAGGATGCATCACTTTAGGTGGCAGCAATGCAGGAATAAATATAAGCTCTTCAAGAATAAGACATGGAAGCTTATGCCATTACCACAAGGGAGAAAGCTCATTGGCAACAAGTGGTACAAGATCAAATGTAACAGTGATGATTAGATGGAGTGGTATAGCATAAGGTTGGTGCTAAAAGAATATGCTCAAAAAGAAGGTATTGAATTTATTGGAATTTTTTCACCTATGGTTCATCTTAATATAATTTGGATTGTCCTAGCTATGTGTGCTACATTTGATCTATATTTAAAGTAGTTAGATGTAAAGACCGCATTTCTTCATAGAGATTTCGAAAAAACCATTTACATAATTCAACCAGAAGGTATTGAAGAACCAGAGAAAGAGAAATTGGTTTGCAGGATGAACAAATCTTTATATGGTTTAAAACATGAGCTAATATATTGGTACAAAAGATTTGATTTCTTCACAATGAGCTGTAGATTCAACCAATTTAGTGCAGACCCTTGTGCATATTTCAAGAGGTTTAGTAATAATGATTTCATTGTATTTTTTTATGTATGTTGACGACATGTTGGTTACAAGTCCTAACAAAGATCGGATTCAAGATTTGAAGGCTCAATTAGTTGGGGAGTTTGAAATGAAGGATTTAACACTAGCAAACATGATTCTAGGGATGTAAATTTACTGAGATAGAAATAACATGAAGATTTGAATTTGTCAACAGAATTATTTGAAGAAAATCTTGCAATGCTTTAACATACAAAATTGTAAGTCAATCTCTTCCTCTTTTCATGTTAATTTCAAGTTATCCTCAAGCAAAAGCCAGGCAGTGAAGTATAAAGGAAGGAGATGTCTCGAGTATCGTATGCATCAGCTGTGGAAAGTTTAATGTTTGCTATGATTTGTATAAAACTAGACATTGCACATGCAGTAGGAGTGGTTAGTCATTATATGGTGAATCTTGGTCGAGAACACTGGTGGATTGTAAAGAAGATCCTAAGATATATTAAAGGGATCTCAAATGTTGCTCTATGTTATGCAGATTTGAATTTATTGTCAAAGGATATGTTGATTCAAATTTTATTGGTGATCTTGATAGAAGAATATCCATTATGGGCTATATGTTTATAATTACAGGGGGAGCTATGAGCTAGGTATCTAAACTACAAACAATTGTATCACTATCTACAATAGAAGCCGAGTATATGACAGTTACATAAGCTCGCAAGGAAATGATCTAAATAAAAAGGTTTTTGGTGGAGCTTGGGCACCAACAAAAGAAAAATCCTTTATATTGTGATAGTCAGGGTGCCTTACATATTAGAAAGCTTCTAACTTTTCATTCCAAAACTAAACATATAGGAGCTCAATATCATTTTGTCTATGAAAAGGTGGAAGATGGAAGTGTGGACATGCACAAAATTCACTTAAAAGAGAACCTAGCAGAGGCATTAACAAAGTTAATCAACACTGACAAATTCATATGGTGTACATCCTTGTATGGGTTGGCAGAGATGTAGACAACAGAGAAATGGCAAGATAAAAAGAATGGTGTGGAGATTGATTGGTTCTTAATTAAATCTCCAAGTGAGAGTTTGTTGGATGTTATTTGTCCCATATTGGAAGTAAGTGAACTTAGAAGCCTCGATGGAGGCTAAATAAGGAGACATAGTTTTCCACACCCCAAAATCTCTTTCCTATAACCTTGTGTATTCATTCTAGGTGTGGATTATGAGATCTTTCTCTTGTAATCTTTATTTTCTATAGTGGAAAGTTTTTAATTCTTGCCCGTGGTTTTTTCCATTTTCATTAAGGAGTTTTCCATGTTAAATTTTGTGTGTATTTTTTTATCTCAATTTTTTATTAGTGTGTTAGCTCTGTCCAGGTGGAGTCCATCTTCTATTAACGTGGGCTCGTGTTACATACGACAAAACAATCCATCTACTTTCATTTTGTCAAAATTTTAATTTTTAATTGAATACAAATTTATATTTGTCAAGTAGTGCTAAATATTATATTTCTATACACATTTTGAAATTTATCTCATGTTTTATACTAATTTAATATATTTTAAAGTAAGTTAAGTTATTAATTGAAACAAATAAAAGAGAAATTAACATTTAAAACTAGAGAGTTTAGAACTCTCTAGATCATTCTTTATTTCATTATCAAATTATTGTTTTTGGGCTAATATTATATTCATTCCTATGACCTATACATTATGAATTTAAATTTTAATAAGATTTCATTTTTTGATTAGAAAATATGGAGAATTAATTTAAAAATGCAAAATTTTATTTTCTCAATTCATGCATTATTTCTAATATTTAAAATGTAAAATTAATGATAAATTTTTTATGTAGGAGTAAAGCTGCATACTATTAGACCTCTCCAGATCCTGTTTCAATGTGAGACTTCAGACTGAATGTGATGATGATAATCTGTAAGAAAAGTAACATGAAAGTGTACTGCATATACCAAACATATAATATAAAAAATTATAAATAAAATTTATCAAATCCACAAGCATATTGAAATATCCGATATTGGATTTTAAAAAATATATGAACTTTATAGGAATCTTAATTTGGAGTTAAAATCTTAAGAATGAGGAGGATATGTGATGATATGTAATGAAATCAACATTGTGTTTATGAAAGTTTTTCAAATCTTTTCAAGAACTATAACTCTAAATAACCCACGTTTTATATTTTAATTTACTTTTAAACCTTTTATCTATTTCAATTTATTTTTTATATCAGAAACCATTTCAAAAGGATAAATTTTTTTTTGAACCTTATAATTCTTAATTTTGTGTTAACATTTTAAAAGTGAAGAAGATATGTGATGATATATAATAAAATTAACATTATTTGTATTTTAGTTATTTTATGTGATTTCTTAAGAACTATAACTATAAATATCTAACCTTTTACATTTTATTTTTTAAAACATTTTTTTATTTCAACTAAGTTTTAGCCCTACTAAAAAATTGCAAATTAGAGAAATATTAATTAATGTAATTAATAAAATCCAACAGTTATAAACAAATTAGTGTAGTTAATAAAATACAACGTTTAATTTATAGTTATCTTATAGGTGTTTGTTTTAAATTTTAGGATGCAATTAAAATACCTAAAAGGTATAAGACTACAATAAATACTAATAAGAGAACATTATTTTTAATATTAATCTTTATTATTAACCTATTTATTTAACTTACTTTTAATTTAGTCCTATTAGTATTTGAAACATTTAAATGAAGAGTGGTTAAATTTATTAACAAGATCTAGTGACATATGGGTGCAATGCAACCATTGGTGGAGGAATTGTTATATTTTTTACAACTAAGAAAGAATTTAAGTAAAAGTTCAATGTACTAGGGAACTAGACCAAAGGTAATAATTAAAACATTTAGATAAAGGTTATGGACTAGGGCTTCTAAACTAGTTTATAGTTTCACATGTCGATGGAGGATGGAGCGTATCGTGAATGGTTCACTCGGGCTCTCTATTTGCCGTGAACTCTAGTCATCGTAGCTGCGGAGACCTCGGAAGGAAAGGTACACGGAGCACCCGTGCCTTGCATTCATTGTGCACATCACCTCAACATTGGTTATATCACAATACGAAAAAGGTGAAAAATAAAAGACTTTAAGATAGATACAAGCGGTCACCGTTCATAAACTTTGCCATTCAAACAAGGGCTAGTCATTTTTTACAAAAAGAAGTGGATAACCAAATGCGTTGAAAAGGAGCAAAAATCATGCTTCTATCCACGAGTTGAGCAAATGCTCACGGTCTCAAGATCATCTTCGCCAGTAGTAGACAGATCCTTTCCATACTCTTGGCTTAGAAAAGGCAATCTGGAATTATAGACTGCATGCGATCAAATTGATGCTTTCAGGAAATTATTACGTCGGTGAAGAAGTATTATGCAGTTGCGAAGCAAATCTTCTTTTATTTACAACAGGTGTCTCCTGGTTTTCCAGTTATTCACCAACCCCAAGCGATTATTACTATGTAGTAACTTATTTCTACCAAGAATAACGGATAGAACTTGAAAAAGGATATGTTAAATCGCTTTCTTCCATCATGACTCAAAAGTTATATTTACAACCTAAAAAAAAGAAAAAGAAACTACAAGGTGTTGGGCCTCTTGAAGACATCAATATTAATGTAGGGGGAAATATGAACAGGAAGCAAGAAATTGAAAAGACAAGAACAGAAAGTGATGAGGAAAACTGGAAGGGTTTGATCTTGTTGGGAAGGGGAAATCCAAAACAAATCTTTAATTCTTGGCCTACTTGATGGGGTATGGACTATATGTAAGGGTTTGTGTTTCTGATTTGATGGAAAATGATAAGAAAGTATTATTATCTTATTCTTCTTATATGCCTTTGATTAATTGCTTCACTTTTATTCTGCAAGATTTTATCGTTTTCGCTTTTGGTTGCAATTTCAGGCGGCAGACACAACAAGAACTGCACTCATGTTCAGTGGCAAGTCTATCGAAAGACTCAATGCTCCATAACTTACCCCATACATTCCTCTCCCCCTCCCATTTCACATCCCTCAAAAGATCTATCAGACCTTTTGTTATTGCTAAATGATAGACACACTCGCCCACAGAATTTCTTTCTTCTTCAATTCGAAGCAATTAACTCTTATTAAATATGTTTTTGTCAAGGTTTAAAAAGAATAATTGTGGACATGGTATGTGGTAATGCCAAATGCCAAATTGTGATTGTTGACTTTGAGAATTATACTCTTTTATAACTTTCAATAATAGTAATGGCAATCACAAAAATCGTAATATCTTAGAATTAATTTAAACACATATCTCACTCCACGTCAAGAACAAACACAAGTTCAATTTTAATATTTGTAATTAGGTCTTAATCTTTTATTTGTATAATTATTCATAAATTATTTTCACGTAACTCAATTTTTATTTTTTAACACTTTTAAATGTGAATTTTCTAGAAAGTGACAGCTCAAATAACCTTTTTAAAAAATATTTAAGATAATTTAAAATAAAATGAGAAAATTTTAATATACAAAATTTAGGATAATCTTTATATTAGTATTTGAAAAACTGTTAATTTTTATTGAGATTAAATCTCCAAAATTTAAATTTAATCTATAATAAATTTTAAATGTTTGTTACATTGGTTTAGATAACCTCACAGTAAGTATAGGTATTTCAACATTAAAAGTTTCTTCTTTAACTACAATATTCTGGAACTACAAAGATAGTTATTAAATCTAGCTTCATTCCTCTTGTTGCATATCTATTCGATCAACTGAGCAATACATAATTACTCATAAGATGTGTGGAAATTAGTATAAGCTTTTTGTTAACTAGAAGTGACCATGAATAATTATGAAGAAGTCGTTCAGTGGCTTTATAATCAAATAAACACTTACCATAAAAAGGGAACAGATCAATAATCACTATAGCTTTGCGAACACTATATATGCATTATAGAAGGATACAAATTATTGTATTTTAAAGTCTTAATAAATTCGATGATCACTTATTAACATCAGAGTTGATCATTTGGATAAAGGAATAACTTCTAATTCAATAAGTTGTTAAGGATTGCAATCCCTCAGTAATCTTCTCATGGAACATTGACGGCATGTCTCCTAGTTAACGTAATCGACTCACAAAATGTCTAGTTTTAGTTGACAGCAGACTATAATGCCAGCCTGAGTCTTAAGCAAACTGACTAGTTGTTATATTATTCAAGTTATGTAACATTCATGTAGTTCTCCTTTTGTAGGTTTGATGTTTGTATTGGAGAGCTTGTTTTTAATACAATTGCTTATAGTTTGAAAAAAATTAAAAAGGTTTCAATTGTAATACATATTGGATATGGTTTGTGGTTCTGCCGGATTCTGACAGAACGGAACGTTGTCTTTTGGATCCATGATCTGGTCATCTCCTGGGATGGCTTCAACGTGAATGTACCTGCAAAACAAAGGAAGACACACCGGGGGTTGTGTCCCGATTAGCCTCTTCGACGCTCAAGTCAGTCTTTGGTGATGGTGGGATCGCTGTAAAAGCAGAGAGAGCTAGGTTGTGATTGCGCGTACCTTTGTTATGATCAAATTATACCTTATATATGGGACGAATGCTAGGGTTAGGTCTTTACGTGTGCATGGGAGTCTCTTACATGCGGATGGGCTGAGAAGAGTATGGATCAGACTTGGGTTAACCAATGGGTTTGAGGCCCATCTTTTAAGAGGTTGACCGATCGGCCCATAGATTATTATGATTGGGCTTGGGCCTAATACAACCGACCCGATCATAAGCCTCCATACTCCTCGAGTCTGAACGAAGAGAAGGGTAGGAGGAGTAAGTTAGGATTCGACAGCTCGTCTGTGAAATAGCTCGTAAGGTGGACGATCGATCGGGCATTGTCGTTGTAGTCCGTTTGCAGTCCTATCGCTCGTCAGTAGGATAGTTCGGGGTAGGTCTGATTAGTCGAATGTTGACGGGCAATATATGGCTGCTCGCGTTGGGATCGGTCGGTTAACTGTCTCTAGTCGATCGGCATTGGCGCACTTTGCACAATAGCCCGTGCCTAAGTTGGTCGGGAGATTATCATTAGCAAGCGCGTGATGGTACTTGGAACATTTATTGTTTGACAGCGCGTGCCTTCTGACAGCTTTTCAGAATCTGAAGCGGATCGTCTTTGAGGGGTCGTCCTTGTAACTGTTGTACAGCTGTCATGGATGTCCTTTCAACTGTCGCGTCGTTCCAACTTTTTAAATAAACCCCAATTTACCTCGGCTCGGATTCTTCCGCGTGTCCGAGTTCGTTCGGATTTCCTCCGCGTGTCACGCTTTGGTTGGGATGTCCGTTTAGCTGATCTGTGTGTTCCTGGACATGGTGCCCTGAAATCGGGCCCCACGGTGGGCGCCAACTGGTTCTGTCGGATTCTGACAGAACGGAACGTTGCCGTTTGGATCCATGATCTGGTCGTCTCCTGGGATGGCTTCAACGTGAATGT
>JANJEY010000008.1:50859308-50870444 GCA_024703695.1 Erythroxylum cataractarum
AACCTCAAACTAAAAATCATAACTTACCTTGAATCTTTAGCTAACCAAGTGAATACTTGGTTCAAAATGAAGCTTAGGCTCTCCTCCACACTTTTTCCTCTTGGACTATCTTCAAAAACTCTCTAAAACTCTTGGATCTTGGAGCCCTAGCAACTTCTTCTTTTTCTCCCTTCTTCCTCTATTTTTACGACTTCTCACTCTCTCCCTCTCTCAAATTTCGTTTCTCCCTCTTCCTCTTCTAAAATCCTACTACAACTCACTTAAACCTCTTCTTTTATACCTCCTTCACTTAACTTAAGCCCAATAAACCTAAGCCCATTCACTTCCTCTTCTTTTACTTCTTATTTCCCTCTTTAAACCTCTTAAGCCCACTAATTCTTTAAGCCCACTTCTTTCTTCTTCATTTTATACTCCTTACTCATTTAACTTAAGCCCAAAGCCCATCTCCTTCTTCTTATTTCCTTTAATTCCCTACTACCACTTAAGCCCACTACATTCCCTTCTCCTTAACTACTTAAGCCCATTCATATTTCCTTCCTTATTTCCTCTTCATCCTACCACTTACTTAGGCCCACTAAATCTCTTCCAAGCCCATCTCATTCTCTTCTTTCCTTCTTCTTCTCATCCTACTTAAGCCCACTTCTCTTTAAGCCCACTCTATATTTTAAACCCATTTTACCTTCTTTTAAACTTAAGCCCAACTAACACATTAAATTCCATTAACTCTTAACACCTAACTCATTAATTCCTTTTTAATTCATGTTACCTAACTTAATTAATGCTACTTCATGCTAATTAATGTCTTATGTTATTTAATGCTATCATATTTTAATTGATCTTACTTCAATTTATGCTAAGTTAGCTTACTCAATTTATGTCATTTGCTATTTATTGCTTCCTTATTTAATTTCTATCATCTCACATAATGCTAACTAGATTTCTAAATCAATCTAATCATGCTTAATTTAAAAAAAATTTTGGGGCTGACAACAATTCTAAAGGAGTGGATAATTGTGCTTCAGACATGAGGTTGTTGATTTAGTGGAGTGAGGAAACTCTCGATAAATACCCACTGTTTTGGACCCATTTAAACCCTAAACAACACCAAAGAACTAAGTTTTATGTGTTATAAAAATTATGTAATAAAACTACAAAGAGGTTTGCATTATTAGCTCAAGGTTTATTTTTAATGATTTTGATGAAAACCTTATAATATCTCAAAATTCAAATTGGATTTATTTCCTTATATATAAATAATGGTATAATTATTAAAAGGAAATTAAATAATGGAGTAATTTTTTTTCCTTCTTGCAAGAACCTTCTTTATGAACTTACCTTATTAAAAAAATGGTTTATCTAAAAGGATCCTATTTATTATGAAGGTCATATATTAGTTGCGTGATTACTGAAAGATTTTTGGCAAAGGTAACATCGAAGTTATTCATAATTAAATCTATCCAGTTGACTAAGGATGCAAGTGAAGTAACTGCTAGTTGAAAGAAACACCTACTTAAGGAAGAATCATTGTTTTTATGAATACAGATCAAACTTTTGAAATATAGCTATGGCATCAATTCTTTTGAAAGTAATATCATTGTAAAATCTCTTATACTTTATAAAGTGAATATATTTCTGAGAGAGATCAGTGCAGCTCATATCGAGAAAACTTCATTTTTTGTTGAGAGCTTGTAAAGGCTAGCTAAATATTACTAGTTTGGAAGGTTTAAGAACTTTGAAAATATTAACTTGTGAGCTTGGAGAGGCTTATGAAACTACTATTTATTTTTATAGTGAAATACTTAGATTGGATATTTGGAGACTAGACGTAGGCTTGGGTTGTAAACCGAACTAGTATAAATTGACTACGTCCTTCTCTCTTCTCTTACATTTTATATTTCCACATTATATTGTGTGTGTGTTCATTTCAACAAGAGGCTACTTCACTGTTATAATAGGCTACTTCTATTTTCAACTGGCTAAAGGATCCTTTCATTTCAATAGGTGCCTTTTGTTTTAAAATTGCTTTTAACTGGACTTATTCGTTAGTAGGTTCCTATCGTTTAATAGGCTACTATCATCTAACAAACTCTTATTGTTTTAATTTTTAACAGGCACTTATCTTTATCCGAATTAAAAGTAGTTTGTGAAAATTTTTTAAGTCATACACAATTCATCCCCTCTTTCGTGTCTTTGCTTTATCATGTGTCTATAATAACATAAGAACATATGGATAGATAGGATACATTAAGTCTTTACTCTGTGTTGTTAGGCTAGTTTATATCCATGACTTTGTTAAAGTTAAGCCTTGAAGAATAGAGAAATTGAACCTTAATCTTGGCTTTATAGTCGTGCATATCATTATAAAAGCAACTATATCATTGGTGAAATTTTAGTTATTTTTATGGGTGTTATTGATGTTTAAGTTATGTTAATATGGAGTGTTGATGTCTGAATTATGTTTATGTAGATTGTTGATGTTTAAGTTATGTTTACAGGTGTTAGTATTTGAGTTATGTTAATGCAAAATGTTGAAGTTTCGTTCATTTTATGCAAAATGTTGATGTTTCAGTTATGTTAATGAAAAATGTTGATGTTTAAGTTATGTTAATACGAAATGTTGATGTTTGAGTTATGTTTGTACAAAATGTTGATGTTTGAGTTATATTAATGCATAATGTTGATATTTAAGTTATAGATATCTAATATAATGACACTGATGAAAACAAAGGAAAGAAGGTGGCAAGTATCGAAGTTCTCCCTAGTCAATAACAACCACATCAATCAGATCTTAGCCAACAATAACAATCAACCTCATCCATCAATGAACAAAGTCAGCAACAATCTCAATCTACCTCAAGTAGTACATCAGGATCTATAGGTCTTTTAATCTTTAACATATATAAATAAACTTATGCTCAAATATATATTTTCATGTTTAATGCGTATTTTCTTATCATTATTCATTTGTTGTTAGGTTCCAACATCAAAGTCAGAAAAAGAGGTAGAGGTGTAAATAAAGGTTATGAGTTGCAATGAATGAAGGTTGTAATGAATAACAAGTTGTTTGTAAATACTGATATCTTACAAGGGTGTCCTATAGATAGGATTTAATAAGCTAAATTGTCTAACAAGTTGGGGGTAACTGCCAAAACTAAATTGTTTTGCCTCAAGCATGCGAAGCAGATGAAGGAAGACAACTCGCTACAGAATGTTTTAGATAAAGTTTTGGTAAATTTTCAATTTATTTAATTATATGCAATATTGTTTTACTTATTTAAACATTAAATGGACCATTTATTTATTGTTTATAGATGAAGTTGAATATCGTTGACAAACTTGAGGTTTCAAAGTGTGTCACTTCACTTTTGAAACAAAGGACAAAGGATTGTCGTTATCCACTACATAAATATTACAAATCTTTTCCTTCAGATTAGGAGGCAGGAGACATGTTCTGGAATGGATGTCTCTAGAAAATTGGAACAATTTATATGATTATTGGGCTCTGCCAACGTTAAGGTTTGTTTTCTTTCTTATTACATTTACTTCCGTTAATCTTGTTACATAATTTAATGATTATTTATTTTTTTATTTAGGAAAAGTGTGACAATGCTAAGGTTGACAGAGGAAAAAATGAAACTACACACAACCAAGGCTCTAAATCATTTGTTGTCTTGCAAAATGAATATGTAAGTTCTTTGTTTACAAGTTATAATTACATCAGTAAATACCATATTATTTATTGTTTATTGTTTATTGTTTTTTGTATATATAAAATAGAGTTAGAAGGAACTACATGGAGAATAATGTGATAGGATCACACTATACAAACTAACACGCTATAAGGAAAGTGAAGGCTAGATGTCTAAAGAAGTGCACAATAATTATGTAAGTATAAAAATTTGTGTAATTTTAAGTTTATTTATTATGTAGTATTAAATAATAATATTTCAATTAAATATTGATTTTATTTTTTTAAATTTCAAAATAAGATGTAGGAGTTGCTGTAAACAACAATATCTAATAGAAATGAGCCAAATGTTGATGACATTTGCAATAATGTACTTGGAACACGATCTTGGGTTTGGGCCAAAGCCAACTACTTCATCCTCATTAAGATCATAGTATGTTCAATGTCTTGAACAGGAAAATCAGTTGCTTCATGCTAAACTAGAACGTAATGAAAAAAATTGGTCAAGTTTAAAAGGTTGGTCAAAAATATGCTTAGCCCAAATTATGTATGTAGTGAAGATGAAAATGATTCGAAGTCATTCAACTAATATTTGTATTTTTTATTATTTGTTTAAGTAATTTTCAAATTGTAATTAACATTTTATACATGATCATATTTAATGATATTTTAACTTCTACATATAATGCTTCTAATTTTTAATTATTTTTAATATTATTTTTCACAATAAATTCTAAATATTATTTATCAAAAAATACAAATATTACATGCAATAATATCGATTAAAAACCTCACCAATAATTACAGTCTATATGATATAACATTTAGTTAAAATGTATATTTAAAATTTTAAAACATCCTTAAAAATATTTGGCTACGTTTCTAAAAACTTCATCGATAAGTTTTTGCTTCGCTTCCATTTTGTAGCTAAAAAATGTAGCTAATAAGTTTTAGTGATGAAATGGAAGCATAGCCAAAACTTTTTGGTGACGATATCATAAAACGTCACCTATAATTTTTTACTACGAAAACTATTCGTTGCAAAAGTGTATTAATGACAATTTGATGAAAACGTCACATATAGTTTTTTTGCTATAGGGAGTTTACAACGATTTCTACAACTAATACAAATCATCGTGAAACAAGTATTAGCAATAATTTTATGACGTTTAGTGACAAAATTTTTCTTCACTAAATGTGCCTATTGTTGTAATGTCTATTCAGCCTAATTAGGTTATACAAAGCTTCATTTTTTTTTTAATTTTAAGTCTTTTGTTTTCTTAACCTCTAGTTGCATTTTCTTTATCCAATTTGCTTCTTTCAGTGTTATTTGATAAATGGAAGGATTTAAACCAACTTTCGTAATAGATATTAACTAGATTGTAAATAACCTTCACCCAAGAGTTAGGTTATGATTAAAGAGAATTTTGAGAGAAAACATGTGAGAGAGTGCTTTTTGTAACTAACATTTTATTATAGGTTCATTATGGCTCAAAAGTGAAACTCGTCCAAAGATAAGGAAGTAAGTGAGGAGGAAAGGATGAAGATGGACCAAGATTTATCTATGAATGCAACACAAGGTTAATTTGAGTAATCATTAGACAATTTGATGATTTGAAGAATAAGTTGGAGAAACACGAAGTTTCTATAGTTAGTATACAACATAACTCACCTAAAATTGCTACGATGAATGATTTTAAGGTTCATGATGAGGTTGAATGTGCTTTTAATCACTTAAAAGAGTAAACTTTAAGGGATAGTAAAGGAGAAATAAATGGAAGAAGGGGTAGAATAGAGAGACAAGGAGGTCACATATTTGGTTTATGCTATGAAAGAGGGTAAAGAGTAGATAAAAATATGAGTAGCATTAAGATAAAACTTTCCTAAGAAGGATAGACCTTGATGCCTATTTGGAGTAAGAACAAGTATTTAGTGTTAGTGTTTGATTGTTAATACTTTTCAAAAAGGCAAAGTATTAAATTGGTAGAAATGGATTTTGGTGATTATATGTGAATTAGTAGAATCAATTAATCTTCATTAAAAGAAGAATTGAAAGTCACCAATCAGAACGTGAGATGTGATGAAAATGGTGATAAGGAATCATTTTTTTTACTAAGTTCATACTATAGGAATCTCAACCAAAAGTTGCAAATATTAACTCAAGATTCTAGAAGTGTTGATGAGTACCACAAGGAGATGGAGGTTGTAACAGTTAGGTAGAATATGGAGGAAAAATAAGAAGAAATAGTGGTTTGTTTCATTTGTGTACTAAATCCAAAAATTGTCAATGTTTTTAAGCTATACCATTACATGGAGTCGGAGGATACGATTCATAAGGCTACATAGGTGGAGAGACAACTAAAAAAATGGCATATTAATTGTTTTATTATTTTAAACACAAGTTCCTCATTATGGAGCAAACTATAGAGTAAAAAGGAAGATAAAGCTCCAAAGCCAAAATATGAAGTAGCTAAACCGAAGGAGCATGTACTAAATGAAAAAAAAATAGTTAAAACCAATTTCTCTTTAACAACTAAAAATCAAGATATCAAATAGTTCAGTTGTTTGGAAAGAGGACATATAGTTTCATAATATCCCAACAAGATAGTGATGATGTTGAGGTAGGATAGAGCATATGTGTTTGAGATTCAAGATGAGAGTGAAGATGATACGAATAAGGATATACCTAATTTGAAGAATGTTAGTACTGGTGAATGCATTGGGAGACCTAAAGATAGAAGGATATTGGTCATTAGGAGGATATTGAGTATGTATATATGAGAGGATTATATGAATAGGTAATATAATAATCTCTTTTATACACGGTGGTCCATTAAGGATTGAGTTTGTGATATGCTCAGAGATAGAGAAAATTGTACAAAAATAACTAGTATGAAGTTAGTGAAGTGTTTAGGAATGCTAATTGTAAAACATCCTAAATTCTGCAATCTATAAGTTAAATGAGAGTGAAAATGTTAGGGTAACAATGAAATTTCTAGTTTTTTTTCCTCAATTAGGATGTACAAAGATGAGTTGCAATGTGATTTGATCCCTATGTAAATGAGTCACATTCTTTTAGGGCATCCTAGAAATTCAATAGGAGATCCATATATGATTAGTACACGAATTTATATTCCTTTACCATAAATAGTAAATTGATTATCTTGCTCCATTATGATTAAAGAAAGTTTATAACAATTAACTCAAGATTCATGAGAATGAGTAAGAGATATGAAAGGAAAAGAAATGAGAGAGAATATCTTAGGATAATTCAAACAATTTAGGTAAAACATATGAGCATTATTCATTTAGAAATTTTTGGTAATATATTTAAAACATATGAGCATTATCCATTTAGAAATTTAAATAGGCATATAGGCTATTTGTTTTGAGAGAATAAACTATATGTGTTCTAATAGTTCTTTAAAGGAGTTACTTCTGAGAGAATCATATGAGTAGGCTAAATGGAATCCTATAAAGTTAAAATATTTTTGAGGTTTAAGTGAACATTTATTTTATTCATAATTGAGGAGAGACATAGAAAGAGTATGTAAAAGATGTGCTATATGTAGCTAGCCAATTCTAAAGTACAACCTTATGGATTATCCTCACAAATTTACCTATATCTAGTGAATCATTTTTAAATCTTTTGATGGATTCTATTTTGGGTTTACCTAGGTCAAGGAATAGATCTTTGTAGTGGTGGATAAATTTTTTAAAAAGAAATATTTTATTATATGTTATAAAACCAATAATGCATCTTGCCTTACTAAATCATTTTCCATAGAGATTATCAAATTGCATAGTGCTCTTAGAACTATTATTTTAGACAAGGATATAAACTTCATAGAAAAAGTTGAGAACTAAGTTGTTGTTCTCTACAACTTGTCATCATTAAACCAATGACCAAACTTAGATGGTGAATAGGAATCTTAGAACTTGGGAAGAGACTTTACTTTTCATTGAGTTTTCTTATAATAGGACTACCTATAACATAACAAGATATTCTCTATTTGTGTCTATTCCTTTGGATCGTATAATGAAAGCTGATTGGTGAAGAAGTTTTATGAGAACGCAAGGATGAACGATAAGAAGAGGACTCAATAATAGATTGATCAATCTAATAAGGGGAGAAAAGAAGTGATAATTAAACCTAGAGATTAAGTTTAGTTACACTTGAGAAAATAGAGGTTTTGAGCAAATGCAAGTTTAAGTTGTAACGAAGAGGAGATAGAACTAAGTCATAAAAAGATCAACAATAATGCTTACAAAATCGATTATCCAAGTGAATTTGTTGGTTATATTACTTTTAATGTTGTTAATTTATCTCCTTTGATTTTTTTAAGATGAAGATGTTTATATAACTACAAATTCTTTAAGGAGTGTGGAGAAATAATGAGAATCAAGAATCTACTACTCAAATGTTGAAAGTTACTGGAGATCTATTGAAGAATATTACAGTATCATTGACAAGGACTAGAGTAAAGAAGGTCAAAGAAGCTTTCAATGATCTAATGATGGAGCTTTATGTAATGAGTGAAACTTTACTACTTTAAAACATTAAATTCAAACCTATAATATTGATTAGAGTGAAGGAGTAAGTTTTAGAAAAAAAAGTGATAGGGCATAATCGATGTTGGTTTCATATTAGGGATTGGTGCCAAACTTTTGTTGGATTTATAAAGAAATAGAAGCAAATTAGCACTGAAGTTGTTTAGAATGGACTTTGACCTTTTAAAGTTATTTAATGGTTTCCTAATGAAATTATACTATGGATGATACTTTCCTAATAAGAACCAAGTACTAGGGTTTCATGTCTATAAAAGACTTTGTTATTATTATAATAAACCTATTACTATTATTGAACAATTAAAGAATAATTTTAGAGAGATTTTTCCTCATTTTTGTTTCTTGAAAATTCTTGTTTTTAGTAACTACTTGTCTTATATAAATTGTTAGTCACGATTAACCATTACAATCTTTTTACTCCCAATCTTATTTTTTCTATAAATATGACAATTCATATTATTTTTCTTTTATATTGGAATGATTTTTAGTCTCATCCATATTAATATTACATCTTAATAATTCTATTGGTGAAATTCATGTCATTATCATGTGTCACGGCATCAAGACGCATCAACTTGAGCTCGTAAAATCTTGAAACAAGGTACGGGCCTACAGTAAAGAAAGATGTGCAGACATTTGTAAAGGCAAGTGATAAGCATTAGAGATATGCAAATCTCCATCAAAGACCTTTAACCAACTATGCCTCCACCTCAGAACCCATTTCGTTCGCACATTGAAGAATGGACCACTCGACTCCTTTCCTTTAGTTTTGATACAAGTAAAGTTAATACTTACAACGATATACTATTTCACCAAGTGGATGAAGGTTAAAGTTTTCATGACTAATCAAACCGAGTCCCGTAATTCATAATGAGAGCAAGGGGGACTCTTTACGTGTTGATGATATTAATATTTAAGAACTTCTCCATGATTCAACTAAAAAGTTTTGCAAGGGATTTGGGATTAAGCAGCATTTTGTATCAGTAGCTCACCTATAAAGCAATAGGTTGGCTAAATTGACATACAAAACTATTCTTCAAGGTTTTTGCCTATCGAACAACACCAAGAATCTTAGCTCAGCAGCTCACCCCTTCACATTTGAGGAGCAACTCATCCCAATATGGTTGGAGATACAAAGTTGGAGAGCCAAATATTTTGCACCAGAAAGGAATGATTAGAAACTGAAGGCAGAGTTGGATCCGCTAGACGAACGAAAGGATACGCAAAGTGTAAAGCCCATTCGTTAAATTAAAATTTTACCTAACATCTCGGTACAAACCACAAACCATTAAGTTGTATAAAAACACAGATTTGGAAATGCCTTAAACACCAAGGAAAATAGTTCTTTCTTCATTTTCTCTCAATTTTTTAGATGGTGAGTATGTCAAAATGCACCACTTTGTTCTGCATGGAATACTTTCCTTATAAATTCCCTCATTTTGTTTGTTTTGCAAAAAAAAATTAGAGGGAGTTGGGGAGGTTGACAATCCCATAATGCCTTAGATAAACATTCCAACAGCTATTATGTCTTTTTTTTGCAATTCTTGATCATCCTATACTAGTTTATAGTTAGATTGCATATTGTGGTTGATTGAGACAATAATTGAAGATGCATGAAGGGATAAAGGTGGAGAAAATGAGGCCAAAAGTAATGAAAGAAGAGAAGAGAGAAGAAGAGGAGAGGATGAAGATGATGGCATTGTTTTGAAAATTTAAGTTGCATGTAAGGGCAGAATAGAAAGTTCGGAACGTGAAGGATAAATCTATAATTCACTTGCATAAAGAGCATTTTTGGTATTACTTGAAATAGATGAGGGTAAAATAGGACTTTTAATTAGTTAAGATATTTTAGTAATTATGGGGTTAGGTTAGTAAGGAAATTATTTTTATAATTAAGAACAAGTTATAAGAGAGAATAATGTTGGATTATTAAGTGTATTTGGGTTAGAAATTTTTCACAAATTAATCTAATAGAATTTTGTAAATTTAAACCTCCGAAGATCCGATTATGAAGTAATTTGGATTGTCAATTGGTTGAGTCTGAAATTACGAAAAGGATAATCTTAGACTTTACTCATAAAATACAGTACTGTTTTCTTATTAATAAATTATATTTTGAATTAGTCATTAATTAAATTGATGATTAATAATTACATACCTAAATTCTGTTTATTTTATTTCACTAATAATTAACAAAGTCAAGGTGTTTCATGTTTATATTTTGTTACATTTTATAAGATGAATTGATTGTTAATTTGACAAAAAAATGTGTTATTTAAATAGAGATTGGTTGTTAAAATATTGTGAATAATTGGTGAAAATCGCGAATAAGTGGCCTATCTAGGATATGCTACATTTAATGGTCTTAAATGGATGGATTGAGTTGATATGAGCGAGTGGTGGCTAAGTATCTGTCTGTGGAGCAGACACTGGGCATCTTGAGTCTTGGAGATGTCCTGTGCCGATAGTTAAATACTAGAGTGGTACTGGGATATCCTAAATCTTAGGGATATCTTATGCCGATTGCTAGATACTAAAGTAGTACTGGGTACCAAGAGAGATTGAGGTACCTTGTGTCTATAATTACACATTTAATTATGTTTCCACTTGATGAGAAATTATGATGAGATGAGATGATTTGGTAGATCATTGAATGTAAGCCTACTAGGTTAAGCTAGGCTCCAACAATTTAGTTAAACATTGGAATAAAGCATAAATGATATTTATAATTAATATTTGTTTAAATCGTAATTTGGTAAAATTGTTGATATGTTTGTTAAATGTTTGTATTAGACTAAGTGCGAAGTGAATCACACGTTAATACAGCACTTAGAAAATGATATTAGAATGCACGAGAAGGGGGGTTGAATTGTGTATTC
>JANJEY010000008.1:51107627-51120777 GCA_024703695.1 Erythroxylum cataractarum
TGACTAGTTATATAATGCTCATACAAATAAAACCAAACTCTTTTGTTTTATTAATAATAAATATTTTCATTATAAAAATAACTAGAAGAAGATTAAGACATATGTAAATACACTTGCTTTTCAGGGAACTATATTTACATAACCCCAACACTTAGGAGGGATGCAAACCAAATAATGGTGATGTGTGAAAGGGGTCACAAAAAGTTCCTTCAAATCCCAACTAATGGTGATGTCAAATAATCACTTCAAATTGAAATCTGTTGGATTGGATATATCAGTCCCCATCAGATTAATAAAGAAATTCCTCGTTAGTTCTTACAGTTTACTTTCATAATTTTTTTCCCTAAATTATCTTAAAGCTTTGTAATCTTGTTCATGTTTCTTCTAGATAATAAAGAAGAGTGAGAATTTAGCGTTGGCATCTCCCTCTTTTAACTAGTTAATCGTTCCTTTATGCTTTAAAATTGAGTTATGAAGATTAAGAACGTTTTGGTATTCCTTTAGCCTTTGAGTTTCAAATACTCTCAAGGCATTGTTATAGGGAAACTTGTAGCAATCCTCCTAAGCCTCTCTCAACTTTTTCTTAGTTTTAGTAACACTTTTAATCTCATCTCTTCAAAACTCTTAAAAATTAATTTAACAAGTTTAAGCTTTCTCATAAGCTGAAAAACTTTGTAACTTGTCACAACTTGATTCCAAATATTAAGCATTATTTCTTGGAATCCCTATTTAAAAATTAATCCATTTAAGAATTTGGAAGGAGCTTTAAAAAGGAAGAAAATTTTGAATATATAGGTAAGAGGAATTAGAAGAGGAATTTTAACTAAAATGTGTATAGGATTACAAATATTTGTTTAACCAAAATTGATTGAATAAAGCCCTATCTAGCTTTTTCCTAATAAACAAGTCTCTTTGTTTCTTGTTAGTTCAAGTGAATAATCTACATATGAAGCTGATATCCACTAACTTAATCTTTTAGACCATATTAGTTAGTTCTTTACAAGTTCCCATGTTATACATCCTACCTCCTTCTACCTCCTAAGATGATAGGGTGTAGTTGAAATCTCCTGCTAGTAACCAGGGGCATGTCATTCCAACTTGAATATTTTGGAGGTCTTCCTATAATTTCTCTCTCTAAAATGAGAAATTCAAAGCATATATCATAGTCAACTCAAATTTTGATTGTAGACCGACAATTTGACATTTCAAATGCATAAATTGGTCACTTTCGCATGTTTATTGGACATCTACCTTGTTTGGATTATAAAGGCATATAATCCTCCACTTATAATGAACAAGATGGTTTGAAAGGGTTTTCCATTATGCTCTTAAAATTTTAAGGCCATACTGCATTTGATATAACTTTATTTTAATTTCAAGGTGCCTCATTATACATGGCTTCTTAATAAACTAACCTCCTTCACAATTGGCCTTTTTAGAGGTCATTTAACCCTCTAACATTCCTACAAAGACTGTCATTAAAGGGTTGGTCCCTTTTCAGCTTGTATTTTCCTTTTAATATAGCTAATTTTCTCCTAGAATTAGTAGCAAGATCTTTGGCTTCTTCCTTATTTAGTGAAATCTCAGCAGATACTGAATTTTTCCCCAAGTTTGTTTTTGGCTTCATTTGTGGATTAATCATATTAGCTACATTTTGAGTCCCCTCCTTTTCTATAGTTATTATAGTAGTTTTTATCTCTACAACACCCTCCCTATTACAATTTTGGAGATTTCTAGGGTGCCTAGTCCCGTAAGTTTATCATGCCTTCCTGTCTCAAAGACCTACACTATGGCTTTCCACTTTTTGTTAACATTGTTAGGCTTTCATGGATAAGTTATGTAGATAACAATCCTCACCATTTCTACATCTTCTCCCAATTTCATAACTGGAATGCTCTCATGTAATTCAAAATTCTTCTTAGCTTTAACACATATTTTTGCAAAGCAAATCCTCTCCATATTAACTATTTGAGAGTCCATACATATTGGCTTTCCAAATTAGTTAGCAAGGAAGCTTAGTCCTTTAATTGTCCATAACTTTATGAGGACATTGTGAAAATTAATCCAGATGGAAAACGTATCTATATTACCTTTGTTACATTCAATTCCTATCTTCCATTTCTGTATGAACATAGGTTGATCTCCTACATGTCAAGGGCCTTGCCTTAATATCTAAACTAAACAAGTTTTTGAACCGAATTTGAAGAGAATGGATCCATCTTCCATCAACATTTTTGTCATACTTTCCTGCTTCATCCTACGATTGCCCAGGCTTGAATTGATAGGTGTAGATCTTAGTATATTTTTTTAGATTTTTTAAGTGTGTTTTTAAGTGTTTCTTAGATGATTTTCATGTATATAAACTTATAATTATGTTATTTTTAGTGTTTGTATATGTTTTAAGTGATTAAGTGGTTTAAAGCATTAATTTGATTTTAATTTTATGTTTTAAGAGGTGTTTGAAGTGTTTGTGAGTGTATGGAAACAAGAAATTGCAGAATGAAGAGGATTGTGGATGCATGTAGGAAGGTGCATGATTGTGCAAGGCGAAGATCAACAATATTGCATGGCCTTTTGACAAAAAGCTATGCAATATAATTATTCTTTGCCATGGACAATCATGCACATTTTTGACACCATGCTAATTGTGACAGAGAGGAACCATCTGAGACGGGCAAGATCATGCATCCAAATCGAGCTTTTTAAACTTTTGAGAGTTCCGGGCTATTTTTGGATCCTAATTGATATGTGCTTAATTGTTGATCTATTTCATCCATGACACTTAGTGATTAAGGCTTTAAAATGCTTAAGAAGCTCACTTAAGTTCATATTGATAAAAAGTTAAAGTGAGTCAAAAACATGATATTTGAGTCGTCTTTTTTAGATTCACACTCACTTGTTTTCACGGAACAAGAAGAAGAAGGATTAGAGCTAGAAAAAACTGGAACATGAAAAGAATATAAATAATAATTGATGTAAAATGGCTCATGACCACATATGAATTTGTCATCGGCGTGAGAGTTGCATCGGCTTGACACTCAAGTCACACCCATGCAACGTGGCTCACCACCGTGAGACCACACACATAGATGTGAACACCAAGTCACGGTTATAAGAAATGTCTAGCTATCCCGAAACCCTACATTTTAGTTTTAAAAGAACATGTTGTGATTGCAGATATTATGAATCATTTGGGGAAATTTTTTAAGGCTTTTGGGAGGATGAAGAGAGGCAAAGGTCGACACCCTTGAAGACCCATGGAGGAATAGACTTTCCGACCTAGTTTAAAGGTGATATCGATGTCAAAGATTGAATGTGAGGGTATTGTGTGAGAATGATTGAATGCTCTATTTGATTATATTTATATAAGAACTCATTGCTAGAATCATCAATATAATCTGTAATTGTGATGTTTATATTCATTTGTGGTAACTAATAGTTTTTAATCATAAGAGATAACATGACCTAAGTTAAATAACTCAAGCTTATGTGGTTGTTGCCTTTCTTAATCTGTTTTCCTAAATCGTAAAATGGCAATCCAATTAAATCTAGAGAGTTTTTTTGTAAGTTGGTCGATGGCAAGGTTTAATTAACAAGCTCTTTTTAATTAAACAAAACCTAAGAAAAAACTGGGGTTAATAGAGTTTATTATTAACCTACGATTAATAGTTACTATGAGGGGTATAAGAACAACAATTCAATGAAATATGTTCAACCGTATGTATGCTGAGATTGAACCAATGATTGATCCCTAACGAATTCATCACTTTCATCATTTGTAGGTAGTTTGATTTAATTTGATTTTCTTAGTTTAGTTTCATTTTATTTTCTTATTTGAAAAAAACCAACCCCTAAACATCGATTGTTTTCATTTCAAAAGCATTACATACAATCTCTATAGGATCGACCTAGACTCACACTGACCACTGCTATATTTATATGTCTAGTTATTTTGAGTAGTGTTACGACACGCTACGTTAATTTTGGTGTTGTTGTCGAAGAGTGCAATGTTTTATTTTTTTTCTTGATTTTAATTGGTTTTTTGCACATATTTGTTTGTAATTAGATTTTTTATTTAGTTCTTGATCGTCACTTTTTGTTTAGTTTTTATGATTAAAAAAAGAATTTATGGATGGAAATAATTTTTTCTATAACTCATATTCTCAATCTTATAACCAAGTTTGGAATGATCGTACTAACTTTAGTTATGGATGGAATAATAAAAAAAATTCTTTGTTGATAATTTATAGGACATAACAATTCCCGCATAAATCAGAAGCTTCTTATTGCAACTACAGTACATCCCTGGAAGATTTAGTTAGATCTCTTGCTACTAATACTCTACAATTTCTACAGGAAACAAGATCTAGAATCCAAAACTTAGTAAGCCAAATAGGTTAGATGATGGAAGATATCAATAGCCTAGAATCACAAAGTTGGAGAGACGTAACCATCTCAAGTAGAGGTGTACCCAAGGGATGTTAGTGTAAAGTCCGTACAGACTGAAGATGAGCTTGAGATTCTTGAGAGAACTACTCAAGGAATTGCTTGTAAAGAAGAAGTTGAGAAGGAGTTTGTAGAACAAAAGGAAAAACCATTTATCTTAGAGGTAAATGCTGAGTCCCTTATTGTTTTTAATATTATCCGTTATCTTCACATAGCAGATTAGAGGAATTAAATGAGAAGGAAAAAGGTGAAGAGACATTCGAGATATTTCAAAAGTGTTAGGACTCAATAGAGATTGGAAATCTAAAGATAGGGAAGAAGTTATAGGTGAATGATCATTAACTTAGGCCCTATCTTGAACACCTCACATGGAGAGAGCACAGACTGTGACACTAGAAGATCATAATTTTTTCACGTGAGGTAAGTATGGAGTCGAGCCAGCGATAATAAACAAAGGTGCTTCTTAGGAGGTAACCAAAGGAAAGTTCATTTCTTTTCTTTACATTTTTGCATTTCTTTCTTATATTGCATGTGTGTTTTTAATTTTTTTGGTTTTTATGTGTTTTTAAGTTTTCAACAAAATGAGAGAGATAATAAAACAAAAAAACAAACATTTTCACTTTTTCTATTGCTTCTAGGATTATATAGTCATTATTAGAGAGTGTATTGACTAGAAGAATTCATTGCAACTTTAGCATATAATTTTGATCTTGTGATTGGTCAATGTGCATTTAAAAGAGTAATGACTAGTGGTAGACACGAGCCAATGAGATTTTGAGCCTATACAGATTGACACATTCATATCAATCTCATTGTTTTTTGTTTATGTGTGGCCTTATTGACATGTGCATCCTAACTTTGCTTTGATTTTCTATTCAATATCAGATTTTTATCACATACATTAATATGGAAATGATATAGGCATTGTTTGTTTCATTAATTACATTAACCAAATAGCCTACCCCTTGATGTGAATTTTCCCGTTGTTAAGCCTCCTTGAGTTTCTTTAATTATCGCATGAATCCACTCCTCATTCTTACTATAATCTTTAAATTTTAAAGGCTTAATATCTCCAAGTAGACAAAGCAAGTTAGGATTGTAATAAAATTCATCAAGTATTTGATATCCTGGAGATTCTATGCTTGTGGTGAGGCAGTAAATGATGATACATAAAAGGATGGTGTTTGTGAGGTTGGTAGAGAAAAGTTATTTCTGACTTCTTGAAAAGTCTCCTTTTTTCTTTATTTTAAAATATGGAATGAAATCATAAGATCCCTCAATTTGAGAGCTCCAATCCTAAGATGCTTCCTTATCAAGTTCAACATCTCTACTAATAACAATAATTTCTTCTTTGGATTAAACATTTTGTAGCCTTTTGAGTTTTCTTCATATCCAATAGAAGCAAACTTCTTAGTTAATTCATTAAGTTTAGACCTATCTTGCTCCAAAACATGCATATATGCAATAGATCCAAACACTCTTATGTGTTAGATAGAAGGCTTATTCCCATCCATGCTTCTTATGGAATGACATCTTTCAAACTCTTTATAAGACTACCATTTGAAAGATAAATTGGACAAATAGTTGCATTAACTCAAAACTTCTAGGCAATATCTTAATTTTCAACATGGTTCTCGCAATATTTAAAATTGTTTGGCTCTTTCTCTCAGCTAATCTATTTTATCAACGAGATATTGGCATTGTTAAAGGATAAAACATTCCATGTAAAAAATAAAAGCTCTTAAATTTATTAGCAGTAAATTCTCTACCTTTATCAATTCTTAAAGCTTTAATCTCAAAACCACGTTCCTTTTTAACTAAAGCTTTATACTTTTTAAATGCACCAAATGATTCAAACTTATACTTTAAAATTATCACCAACTCTATTTTCCTATTATCATCAATAAAGAGAATAAAGTAAGAGATTTTATTGAAAGATGGAGTGTAGCACCACACCCTCATAAGACACAAGCTCGACATCCTGAGTGTAGTCCGAGTATGTACCTTGAAAGGGCGGCATGCTAGAACAACCAAACACTCGAAATTTAGTACAATTTTTTTTTCAATTTAATCAATCATGTATGTGAAAATCAGTAATCACAACGAGCCACTTTATTTATAAACTTTTCAATCATAGCAATACAATCATCTGAATTTCAATAGCCATTTAGGCTCATTACAAATACAAAATACTTGTAGTCATAGTTTCATTACATTGCAAAATATTTACAAACATTTCCAATTTGGAAAGTTATTACACACAGAAATATTTAAATATATATTGTTTAGAAATCGCAGAATATATAAATTTATACAAAAATAAACAAATAAAAATGTAGACACAAACTGATCCCAACCTCTATGTCTAACTTGTATGCAGTAGATATACTCCCATTAGCCTAACAGGGTACTCTTTTGAGCCTAAAAAATAATTGCAAATTTTGGGCGAGTTTTGCGAACTCAGTGAGTGGCCATCATTGACGGCTCACTCAATCACCTAACACATACAATTCATAAAATCACGTTCTTTCCATATTCACTTTAGATATATTTCAAACTCAGAAGTCATTCAAACTATTTAAATCATACATATCATATGCATGTGCAATGCTCATGAGACTCACGTTTAGTTATTACTTTGTTTTGACCGAGTGCCTATAACTGTCTCATATCTATTGTAGATACCAGGCTTGTTAATAACTATCCCGTATCTGTTGGGGATACTGGGCTCATTTTACATAGTGAGCCTTTGGCTCTTAATCACTTTCTGAGCTCTAGGTTCTTTTTCACATTCTGACCTTTAAGCTCTTTTTCGGTGGCTATTCTGGTCACAAATGCCTTTATCTTTTATGCATTCATAAAATGGAATGCATCAATCACATTTGCATATCATCGAACCTTAGTCCAGCATTCAACATTAAAGTTGAGAATCAGATTTTCTTTCATATGCAAATGCACATTCAGAGCACATTTATCATCAGACCATGGTCTGGCTTTTAACAATCAAATTATGTACACTTATTTCAATCAAATTCATATACAAGGAGCACTTCAATGTTCTTACATTTATCAAACTCCTTGGACATATATTGTCTAGAACCAACACATTCACATTGCATAATCATTCAATTTATAATATAAACAAAACAAACAATAAAGTAAGACCATCTAGGTCTACTCACAGTATGCTCCAAATTAGCATCAGCATTCCATGATTTGAAAATGTCTGAATGTGGATATTTATCCTACACACCAAAATTATGCAATACACACATTAATAACTTTGCACTATTATAAGCATTCATTTATGCACACGTGTGTATATGGAATATGTACAATGTATGTTCATGACGATCCCAGGTATATTATCAAATTCCACATTTTATCACATCTCATTTTAGCATCATTTGCTTTCATAACAACTCATTTCTCTTTTGGTTTTACTAGATACACTTTACTCCTCTTCTTCAATTACAACTTTAATTATATGAACCACTTCATCTCCATTATACACATGTCTTGGTACTTTAATACCAATAATTCACTCATTAATGTTATTCTAGCATTATAAGACTAAACAATTATCCAACTCTCATTTCAGTCCTATATCACTTCCAAAAATCCAGACCTTTGGGTTAATCTTTCTTGATCATTCTAATAAGTAAATAAAGTAATTTGTAACACTTTCTTCCAGAAAAGTGTTCCCCATTGTCTTAAGTTTCTAATGACACCACATTCATTCAATCTAGTTCAGTACTCCAAAACTTATATTCAGAAATAATTTAGACTATTCATAAGCTTAAACAGTATCTTGTACTCCATTTAAATTCAAAAATATGGAATTCTAGAGACAGAAATAAATTTCAAATCCTTCATAAAAATTGTAGCCTATGTCTCTAGTTTAATCCAAAATAAAAATCATCTCATTTCGATAACTACATAACAAGTTATGCTTAAATTACCGAAGCATGTTCAATGAAATGGTCCAATCATCATTTTCCAAAACTCCTCATTAATTCCATCCCAATTTCATCAATCAATCTCTCCCAAATTATTTTGTATGGTTATAATTTTTTGTGGTGGATATGAATATCAATGTGTTACAAGTCTAATGGTTCAAGTCCCATGTCATTTGGAGGTCAGACGAAAGAGATATAACCAAAATACTAAAGGATGTTAGTCCGTCATCAAAATCGCGATCATCTATCCAATAGTAGATCACGATCATCTAGACAATACAAGATCGTTTGAATGATACGCGATCATCTAGACGATGGCAGGTAATCGTCTGGATGATACACAATCGTCTGGACAATAGTGGGTGATCGTCTAGACGATAGTTGGGTCTTTCCTAGTCGCACACCCTATCTTCTAATCTTCATAACTTTCAATCTAGAACTCAAAAATTTTCAAACTTTATATCAATAAAGAGATAATAGAAAGATCTACAACTTTCATGAAGACAATTTTGTCAAAAACTTCCTAGATCAATATGGTTTAATCATGGAAGTTTCAGATGCGTTTTTACCCCTTTTTCATTTTTCCTTCTTTTATTCTGAACCAACTTCTCTAACTTATCTTCTTTCACTAAACCCGACACTCCAATTTCATTTTCTACATGCTCTTAAATTTCTTCCTCCATATATCATTTAAACGGTCTTTCTCATCTCAGACCATCATCTTACAACTATTTTCCAACTCTAAATTTATTTTTTTGGATATCTCTGAAAATACTCACATATTCACGTACGTATACATATATGCGCAATAAAAAAGGAAAACAGAGCATATATGTTATTGGCCCCTGAATTTTTCTTGATGAATAAGGATAATTTAAATAATTTTTGAGGTTTTGATAGATTAATTATTTTTAGATTTAATTATTATGTCAATATTAGTAGGATTTTATTACATGAATTAATGGAATTAAAGTGTAAAGGTATAAGAATGTTCAAGGGTATTTTAGGGAAGTCACTTAAGGATAAAAGATACAAGGCATATAAGTAAGGATAAAATGAACATTGTACAATCATTAAGGGTGGAAGTGGTAGAAAAAGACCTAGTCTTGCATCTTAAGAAGGGAAAAAATGTGAATTGAGAAAGAGGAACAAGAATAGAAGAGAGAAAGAAGAAAGTTTCAGTGGAGAGGAGAGAAAAGAAGGAAAGATAGTTAGGTTTTCATCATTTCTTGGTTTTTAAGAGATTTTTTTAGGTTGTTCAAGAAGGGAAAAAGGTAGAGGAAGGGAAGAGCTTTCATTAGAGTCAAGAAACTCTTCATTTGGTGAAGATTCAAGGTAAGATCATTTCAAATCTTTTAAATTTTTGGAAGGATTTTCGTTCATGGAGTATAGAAAATGCATGGGTTTAAGTATTCTAGAATCGTTTTAATGATTTTGAATTGTGGGTTTTTCAATTGGATTCCTATTGAATGGTGTTTGCCATTGATGAAGAAAAATCAAGAAAGGCAAGAGGATCAAGCGAAGAGGCATTTTAAGCACGTTTTAAGCAAGGAAATCAAGGTAGATACATGTTCATAATAGAGTAAATAAGCTACTATATGTTTTCGTTAAATCAAGGAAGTTTAATGATTTCAATTACGTCATAAGTGTTGCAGTTATTGCTTCTTGAATAAATTGAGAAATTGCTATATGTTTGTTATATGAATTGTGTGATGATTTATGAAAATACTTTGGAAGTGATTTTGTAAAAAAGATAACTTGTTTATGAAATCATGTTTTCAGAAATGGTTCTAGAAATATCTCATGTTTAGGAAAAATCAAGTTTTGAAAATGTGTCATTTTAGGCAACAAGTTTTTAATATGTGAATTACATGTTATGTGGGTTTGGTGTAGTCCATTCAAGTATGTCACGTGCACGTTGACCAAGTTAAAGGCTTCTCCCGTCTGCCCATTAATGGCACAGAGCTCCTTCATGGACTCCCTCAAGTTTACGTCTACGCAAAACCACTATGTGGGATTGCGTTAGTACGTTCTATTCATGACTACACAGGACCCTTATGGTAAATGTGTAGTATTTTCTGTTTTGGACTTAGTGGTTTTACATTAGTTCGTTCTGTTCACGACTACACAAGACCTTTATGGTAATTATGTAGTACGTTTTATTTTGGACTTACCCAAATCATTTTGATTTGCTTATGAGTTTATAATATGTGACAAGATTGATGCATACATGATTTATCTTATTGTGAATTTGGTTGAAATTTTAAGAATCATATGTTTTATGAACTCAATGAGAATTTTCTATGACAAGTGAATGTTTTCAAAGGTTTTTCTTATTTTTCCATTATAAACTTATTACCCACGAGCTTTCAAGCTCACCCCCTTTTCGTCCCATCTTCAGGTGATAGCTAAGAGATCAAGTGATCAAGAGCATAAGGGAATTATTCCAAATTTGGCTATTTTGTATGTTGAGTTGGTTTTGGGAAAGCACAATGTTTTAGTCTCATTTCAAGTTTAATTGTTCAAGTATCTTTTGTAATATGAGAATTGATATATTGATATAATGTGGCTTATAATGTCATTAAAGCTTTATAAAAACTCTTATCTTTTGTTGTAAATGAATTATGAGTCGTGTATGAATGATATTGAGTTGGAAATTGATATACTTAAAGAAGTTTCTAACTTGAATGGATGATTTTTGCAACATGAATTGTTAATATATATACATAAGTGAGATGTTAGGGAAAAGAAAATAGGAATTATGAATGATGAGATGTAGTTGAATGGATAAGAATGATGTTGCATTAGAGAGAAAGAAGAGGAGCAAGTTAGGTTTTGATTTTTCTTAGTTTTAAAGGAAGATTTTGAAAATGTTCAAGAAGAGAAAAAGGAAGATGAGGATTAGAGCTTCCATATGAGCCAACAAACTCTTCATTTGGTGAAGATTCAAGGTAAATTGGATTTTAAGCTTTGAATTTTTTGAAGGGTTTTGGTTCATATAGCTTAAGAAATGTATGGGTTTAAGGATTCTAGGACCAATTTTATGAATATATGTATTTTGGGTTCTCAATTGGAATTCCTTTTGAATGGGGGATTTTGCCTTTGATGAAGGAAATGAAGAGAGGCTAGGAGAGCAAGAGTAGAGGCTTTTTCAGCAAGTATGACGCAAGGAAATTCAAGGTAGCTTTCATGTTTCTAACTGAGTAATGACCATTGATGTTTTTGTCCAAATCAAGAAAGAAAAATGATTTCAAATACTTCATAAATGTTGTTTTTATTGCTTTTGAATGATTTGTGAAATTGCTACATGTTTTGATGTATGAATTTCGATGATGAATTGTGAAAAGATGATAGAAATGCATATGAAATATGTCATGCTCATGACAGACAAGTTTTCAAAAATGTACCATTTGGGCAATTGGTTTTCAAGTCATGAATTACATGTTATGTAGGTTTATGGTGGTATGTTTTGTCAGTCAAGTGCACTTGTCTAAAGGCTTCTCCCTCTTGCCCGCTAGGGGTATGGAGCTCCTTCATAAACTCCCATAAGTTCACGGCTACGCAAGACCATTTTGTGGGATTGAGATAGTACGTTCTGTTCATGGCTACACATGACCCTTATGGGAAATGTGTAGTATGTTCTGTTACGAATCCACCCAAACCATTTCTGACGTGCTTATGTGTTTATGATTGTGACAAGTTTGATGAATGCATGATTCATGATGTTTATGAATTGCTTGATAAGTTGTGAATTTGGGAAATATGTGTTACATGGATTTTACAATGTAAATTTTTACAATTGAAATAAATATTTCAATGGTTTTTGCTTGTTTATTGGTTATAAGCATGTTACCCACGAGCTTTCAAGCTCACCCCTTTCCATCCCATCTTCAGGTGAAAAGAACGAGATCAAGAAATCAAGAGTCAAGGCATCATTTCTATTATGCATATTTTGTATTTGAAGTTAGATTTTGTAAAGCAAGACTTTAGATGCATTTAAAAAATTATTGGGTTTTACATCTTTTGTATTTTGTATTTTGTATTTTGATATTGATGATGTATTATGGCATGAGATGCCACTAAAGCTTTGTAAACACTTATCTTATGATGTTAATGAAATACAAATTATGTATGGATGATATGAGTTGAGTTGGAGTTAGATGAAATAGAAGAAGTGTTTCGTTTGAGTTGATGAACTTTGAACATGAATTGTTGTTATATATATATATATATACATAAGTGAGATGTTATGGAAAAGAAAGATAGGAATTATTAATGATGAGATGTAGTTGAATATGAAGAGTCAAACAAATTGAGGTTGAGAGTTTAATGAATTCCAATGGGTAGTGGAAATTGTTATGAATGATATTGCAATAGAGGAAGTGAAGTTGGGATAATTGTCAAGTTTTTCATGAGGGGAAAGTGTGTGTTCTGACTTTAGGAGAAAATTTGTATTAATCTAGGATGAATTAGACAAATTTTTTCTTCATGAAATTTGTAGCTTATCCTTTTAGCTTTCGAATGGTATAAAGTATGTAATTTTTTGATATCAGAGTTGAGAGTTATGATCATTACAAGTTAGGATGTCATAGAGAATGTGTATACCGAACAACTAGAGTTTATGAAGTGAAATCACTCTAAAAAGAGTTGAATTCGAGAAGATTATGGAAAAAAAAGGCAATGTTAGAATGGATTTAGGATCCATTGGAGGGGTCTTAAAGGGTGAAAATTTTGTTACATCAAAA
>JANJEY010000008.1:51667663-51678138 GCA_024703695.1 Erythroxylum cataractarum
GATCTGCGAAAATGAAGAGCAACAAAGCTTAAAGAAGATTTACAAGTAACAGAGGAATAAAAGTAACATGAAGCAAAAACGAAGAGCAAGTTTCCAAAATACAACATCTGACGCCGAGTTGGTGAACACTGATACCACAGCAACAATAGTCGAAGGAACAACAACTACGACAATCACCACAACCACAGCTGGAGAAAGCAGAGGAAGCCAAGGGCGGAGAGGAAAAACAAAGAGAGAGAACACATATAAGCAGTCAGAAGGGCATGCATTCCGCGGCCGCATGCGTTGTGGCCTCACAAAATATTGCATCAAAAGATTGAGTCAGAAGATTGCGTGTATATCTCGCGAAGACACAACATTCAATAAACACAAGATTGGGTCAGAAGATTGCGTTTATATCACGCAAAGAAGACACAACATTCAATAACAAGAAAAAGAATATAAACCGCTGGATTAAATAGACGATAGGGATCAATTCTGTAGTCGTCCATCCCATTCGCTCTTAATATAGATACTTAAAGAGATATTAAAGAATGCATCAATAACAAATATTAACGACTACGCAAACTTTTGTTACGCGAGAATAATAACTACGAGTGAATGAGTGAATGGTCAATCAAATGAAATATAAACAAATTTAGAGACCGTAACTGTTTATGGTAATAATGCACGGTCTATTTGACAAAATAGTAAACAATATCATGTTTCCTAAACTAAATTGGCATTATGCAAACTCCCGAATCTTTTAGTAGACGAACATGAAGCACGGCTTCTTTATCAAGTCTATTTATAGATAATTAAAGAACTTTTACATTTTAGAAAATTATGATTTTTTAACAAACTCTTCTTTTGTCTTAATTGCATTTTATTCATTTAAAGTTTTTTTTTTTCTAATTTAATACAAAACTTTTGTTATGTTAATTAAAAGCACGGGCAAAGGCAAACCCCTAGTACAACAACAAAGCAAGTTTTGCCCTAAAACCCCACCGAGTAAAAGAGCAAAACATATTAAAAGCACGGGCAAAGGCAAACCCCTAGTACTTCCATAAAGCAAGTTTTGCCCTAAAACCCCACCGAATAAAGAGCAAAACATATTACTATGGGGAGCCACCAGAACAGCGTCACTGTGAACGGCGGCGGAGGAGGTGCTGCGATGGTGGACAAGGGTGTTGATTTCGCGAATTACTTTTGCACTTATGCTTTTCTTTATCACCAAAAGGAGATGCTCTCCGATAGAGTGCGCATGGATGCTTATTTTAACGCCATTTTCCAGAACAAGCACCATTTCCACGGAAAGGCATGCACTTCCTTAACCAGAAGTTGTTTCACATTAAGGCACCATCCTTTTTCGTTTTGTGATCCAGAGTTTTCCTTCTTTTTTTATTTTATGCAATGCTAGTTCTTTTTCTTAGCTTAAGCTTTTATATTGGCAAATCAACCTGTTGTGAGATTTGGGCCATCCTTTGTAGATCATGGCGACCTACGCTCGTTTATCTTTTCTTGGATGCGTGATTTTTCATATGCCCTTAAGAAATTTGAGTTTTTAGATTTAGATTTGTTTACCAAATTTGACTTATGATGTTTTAGAGAAGGGTAAGAGATCAACTTGAAAGTGATTATTCAGCAAACACCCCTGTTCTCTACCCTAATCCACCCTGACATCCTCCGCCATGCAAAGCCAGAAGAGAAGGAAAGGACATGCCTAGTTCTATGTTTAATTTTAATTTATTTTGGTGAACCTTTGCTGCAGACTGTGCTGGATGTAGGAACAGGTAGTGGCATTCTTGCTTTATGGTCGGCGCAAGCAGGTGCAAGAAAGGTTTATGCAGTTGAAGCAACTAAAATGTCTGAGCATGCTCGCACGTTAGTCAAGGCACATAATTTTGAAGATGTGGTTGAAGTGATTGAAGGTTCCATGGAGGATATCATCCTGCCAGAGAAAGGTCTGAAAGTTGAATTAGTTATTGCCACCAACCAGGGCAAACTGCATTTTCCATTGTTAATTCATGATTCTAGTTTCCTCGCAGTGTTGAATATAGTCTTGAATTTGACTCATTACAGTGGATGTTATTATTTCGGAGTGGATGGGATACTTTCTTCTGCGGGAGTCCATGTTTGATTCAGTTATATTTGCACGTGATCGCTGGCTGAAACCTAGCGGAGTCATGTAAGCAATTCTAAGCCTACACATTTTCCATGTTTAGTTTGACCATTGGCTTGTGTTTAGCATTCCAATCTGATAGCTTGTACTTCTGCTGCTTTGATACTCTACAATCAGATTATAATGTTTCTTTCCTATGCATATTTTTTTTAGAGATTATCCATCAGTGATGCTCACTTCATAACTTGTTGTCATGTTGTTGATACGCTACAGGTATCCAAGTCATGCCCGCATGTGGATGGCACCTATTAGGTCTGGATTGGGAGAAAAGAAGAAAAGTGATTATGTTGAAGCAATGGATGACTGGTATGGTTTTGTGGAGGACACCAAAACTCATTATGGTGTGGATATGAGCATTTTGACAAAGTCTTTTGAGGAAGAGCAGAGGAAATATTATCTACAGGTTTGTTCTGATATAATTATGTGCTTGAATGACAACTTCCTGCATCATTTGTGTTTAGTTCATTTGTCTTTCCAAATTTCCATCTAGGATAGCACATGGTCTGACTTCTTACTTCATAACATATGAAACATTTTCCTAGTTTGTTATACCGGACAGATATATCTATCTATATGTTGCTAATTCCCGTTAAAGAGGTTAGTTCACGTGGCTTGTCCCTTTCTCATTTTAGTGGTAGTTATAGGTTTAGAACCATGTGAAATGTTAACTCATGGCAATATATAGTGGTATGTTAGGGAAGTTCAACACATGCACTGCCACAGTAGTTCACTAACTCACAAACAGACGGGGGTCACTACTAAGTGTCAAATTGCCTGGTTGATGAGTGTTTGTTATTAATAACTTGATCCTAGGATGTGATATGGTACAGCTTTTGTTGCAATTCTTCCATTTGGACAGTGCTATTTAGTGCGAAACTCGATAAACAGAGTGTTGGTTGTTGAATAACAGTTTGTTATTCCTTCACTACGTGAATGAGATCTGACCCTACATTGTCCAATACTTATGCATGTGATCTGTGATAATGTTTCTTCTTCCAGTTGTAAACATTATGCAAATACAAAGATAAAGAATGTTTAGATCCTGCCGTCTTTGAAGTTTTAACGTATCTGGTATGTTAGACCGTGCCATGGAATTAACTTTAAAAGTACATTCTATGGAATTTTGTGTAGACATCCTTGTGGCAAAACCTTCATCCACATCAAGTTATAGGAACAACAGCTGTTGTAAAGGAGATTGATTGTTTAACTGCTACAGTGAATGATATTCTTGAAGTCAGATCAAACTTTTCATCATCAGTCACTCTGGAGAACTCAAGGCTCTCTGGTTTTGCTGGATGGTTTGATGTCCATTTTCGGGTAAGTTGAGTGTTATAGCATCGTGATTGATTTTAAGATTAAAATCTCTGGCACTATAATGTCCTTTTGGTTACTGGGCCTCCAGGGAAGCAGCAATGATCCAGCTCGGCAAGCAATCGAGTTGACAACTGCTCCTAGTATAGATAATGGCACACACTGGGGCCAGCAGGTCTGTATGGCTGTATTTGTGATGATAAATTATAATGACTATTAAGAGAAAATGTGGGCATTTTGATTTGTTCTTGGAAATTAAATTAATTGTATTTCCAAAAGCATAGGGCTAGGCCTCAAGGAGTTATGTACTAAGGCTAGATATACATTCAAAATGTCAAAATATGACTGTTGGTGTTTCCGCCAATATGTCATGTTTTTTTATTTTAAGTTCCAACTAATTCATTGACTACTTAATTACATGGAAAATAATGGTATTTGAGATTATGTCGTGATGGTAGTCCTTTTTGGGCTTTGATGGTCAGTTGCTTCTTCAGCTGCATTTTTTTATACAATTTAATGCTTTTGTTTATGCAACAGGTTTTCTTCTTACATCCTCCTATTTCAATAACTGAAGGAGATGAATTGAAGGTTTCTTTCGTGATGATCCGCTCCAAGGAAAATCATAGATTGATGGAGGTTGACCTTGGCTGTGAGATGAGACAATCTTCTGGCAAACTGCTTCCTCAAGTCAGAAAGAGATACTACATAGAGTGAGGAAAAGAAAGCTGACAGTTATGTACTTTGACGATTCCAAGGTATGATTTGACACCTATATTTTAATAGTCAGTAACTGTGATAGCTTATTTGCTGTGGCTAGGCAATTCATTGACATAGTTTGTGTACTTTTCTTGCTTTTGAGCTTGATTTTAATCTTCATTTCAGATACTATTTTAAGCCAATGTATGTGTGTGGACAGTTGAAAGCAACAATTGATAGCATTTTTCTGTACATAGGTTTAAAATTTCTTGGAAACTTAAGAGTAGACCCAAAAGAAACAAAATGGTGCTTTATGAGTAATTAAGACAAAAAATCTTTTAGTCTTCTAGATGTTTCACAATTCACTGCATTGTTGTTTTATGTTTCCTTGATCCAGTAAAATGCTAAAGAGCATCAACTGTCAAATTTTGGTGATTGGCTCTGTCAAGATAAATTAAAGAATTTTTTTGACCTGAGGGATTTCCTCAAACTTGTGATCGCTGATGGTGCAAATGTACCTCAAGAATGGAGGTCTCATGGAATGTATTGTTCTGGATTTTAGCACTTCTTTAGTTTACTTGAATGGAACATTTTATTGTAAGGAAAGGAAATGAGTAGATCTCCAAGGGTAATGTCCTATATTTTTCAGTGTCATCATGAGAGGACATGCTGTAAGTTTATGCAACGACTGGATTACGGGATGTAGAGGTTTTAACTAAGCGTGTACATCATCTCTTAGTATAAGTAGACACCAAGTCAAGCAATCTTTAACCTTCCCATCCAAACATTGAAGTGGTTGGTTGTTTTTTCAAATGGGTTGTTGGAAGTCTTTTTGTGATGCTAATGTTGGAATGATTGGCAAATGCAGCATTCAATCCGTTAATTTTCACAATTGAAGTGTTTAAAATCTTTTGAAATGTTCAAGATAATTCCTTTACAATCGTATTTTGAGAGTTAATGGGTCATCTGACTCCATACAATTAGTTGTTGGGTTCAAGTGTGTATGTAATGTATATATATATTTTATGTTAGGTTTTATGTATATAGATACTATATATATGTATATATTTAACAATTTATTCTTTTGTGATTAGGAAAAATTAAATGATTAAAAGAATTTTCATAAATGCGAGCTTTCATTTAAAAAGTATTGCATTGTATGGGCATCTTTACGTCTTCACCCATATCAATAATTAAGGGGGCGATTGGTTTACACGGAGAAGTGATAATAGAAAGGAGAATGAATATAGTGAGAAATAAAAATGGATATAATCATTATAATTATGATAGTTGGTTAAGAGTAAAGAATTGTTATTGTTATTATTGATAGTGGTTGGTTTGTTAAAAATATTGAGAAAAATTTTTATATTATAATTAATTAATAAATTATATTTTAATTAATTAATTACTTATATTTTAATTACTTATATTAGTTAATTATATTTTAATTAAAAATAAAAAGGAAAATATGTGTTAGTGCCACGTGACACATTGTCAACATTTTAAAATAAAATATTCCAAGTGTACGCTCAGGGACTTCAGTAGTAAGGACTCTACCTTATGACTAGTCAATTTCGTCACATGCTATTGTGTAAACATTTTTGCCTTGTGAACGTTTTAGGGAACATTCACATATTCATGAATATGTTTTGGAATGTATTTTGTGTAAAGAATGCATGTATATGAATGTTTTAAAGTTAAATGCATGAATGTTTTAGTCTTTCTTTAAGATTAATGAAGTGATTGTTAAGATTGTTTATGAATGGACTTGAAGTCCACAAATTGTAGTAGAGATTTTGATGTAATTATAGAAGTGTTTTGAACTTTTAAAGGAATTTTGAAATTTTTGGAAAAGTCAAAATACAATTGTTATGTTGCTGAAATTTTTAATAAAATTAAAAAATAAAAATCTCTACTATTCATATTTATGAATGTTGAGTTAAAGCTTTTCAATAAGAAGGGGCAATAGACTTAGTTCTACGGGAACTTTATAGTTAGATCTGATATCAATTAGAGAGTCATCGTAGGGTGTCAAGTAGGCCACCTTGGCATTTCAAGATAGAGGCTTGTCAATGATGCCTCTTTATGTTCATCATATGCATAACATACATTAGAGAGTGACTTAATATGGAATTTATTTCTTAAGTTTAGCCATGACTAATACACACAATTCTTGATCTAGCATCAGCGTAATGTTACCTCTCAATAAAATGATCTTGAAATTTCCAACATTTCCTTCTTAGCGAATCTAATGATCAAGAGATATTAAAGAAGCATACCTGTCCTTACAGAAGGTCCAAGGATTGGAAGCGAGACAACCCGGCGATTAAATTCGTGGTGGGAATCAAGCATTGTCTGAACAAGCTGAGGCATGGTCCATCCTCTACTTGAAACTCCTTTTTCTAAATCATTGCTTTTGCATCTTATTAATAATCAATTTATTCACAACTTTACTAAGTTAACCATACATTCAAACCATCCATTTAACATTATCAAAATTCACATTTACTTAAAATTACTATGATTGAAACCTTTAATTGGGGTTCTCCACAAAATAATTATTCTTGTATACTTTTGAATAATAAACATTTCTTTTATCTTTGTCTTTAATTATAAACAAAGCTTGAAAATATTTTCCTTGTATTTCTTATGCCTCAAATAGACTCCTTAGCTTTCGAATCTCAAATCCATAACCATTATTGAACTATTTATTGTACCTTTATCATTTCCCATCACATTCTTTAGAGGTAAATCAATCATTTAACATCATATAGTAAGATACTAAAATAATATCCTATTCATATAAAAACCATTCAATTACCTCCAAAATGTTACTATCTCATAACGAAGTTTTGAGCTTATCAAACCTCAATCTCTTCAAATAGGGAGTATCCTCATATTTTTGTTCCTCAACTTCGATGTTTAATGAAGATATCTCTACTTGTCCATTTCTAGCAATACAAAACACTGATGTGATTTCAGGTACCTCAAAACTCAATCTAATTCTTTATTAGTTCCTAAATTTTTTTATTAATCATCTAAAATCTTCATGTCATACTAAAGGTCTGATACATAATTATTATCATTCTCCCAATTGTCAATTATAATTATCTGTAAAATAATATCTCTAAATTCTAATGAGACAATGCTCCGTTATGGATAAAAAATTATCACTCACATTTCCTTGAAAAATTTACCAACATTTTCACTTATTTGATTTTCAAGAAATATAACAATTGACTTACATCAAAGAAACTTAAAATAATGAATGTTCAATATTTAGAATAGATATAGTAATATACTTACAACTGAAAGCTTACATCAAACTGATCATTGCTTTCAAAAATATTGTTCAAATCTTCAATCTTGATTAAAGATTCCATCAAAATGTCATCCATAGCATTACTTTGTACGAATCCACAAATCACCTTACAATCAAAATATACTTGACCTTAAAAACAAAATTTTAAGCTAAATAACCTAATAATTAATCATCAACTGATTCAACCCTAATAAGCAATTTCATCCTCCAAATATATTTACAATTTACTTTTCCATTATTAAAATGTTAAATAACCTAATAAACTTCTATTATTACCGATTCAAAGAAACTAAATAACTTGTATACTAAATTCCTAGTACTTTTCTAGCTATTATGGTCGATATGCTTCATTCCACATTTCCCATGAAATACTATATCTAACTTGCCTTGTGTACCCATCCTAACTTCCTTTAGAAGTAATCCACATCGACAAACTACACTTTTAGTCATTTCCCTTCATATTATGACTTTATAGTCATGAATGTCTAATAAGATCAACACATTAAAGAGCTTCTAAGTCCTATTAGTTTGTAACTTCCTCCATAAATGTTCTACACTACTGGCGTAGTTTTAGTGAAGGTAGTTATTATCATATGACACTCTTAACAGCTCCAACTTCACATTAACCTATCTAACTAAATCTTTTAGCACATACGAATGCATAGTTCCGGGATCGATCTAAATATATTCATCACTACCAAAACTATAATCATACCTATCACTATACCGAATATATCATCAGCATCCTACTAGGTTACTACAATTACCCCAGCCTATGCAAATGATCTCCCTCTATATTAGCTAGGCCTTGGTATTGAGCTCCTAGTATTTTGACAGTCTTTGAACATTGTGGGTGATCTGACTAACCCTGACTAGACAGTATTCCTCGTCTCATCCTTTTGTCACCAAACCATTTTATTTTTAGACGTATCACTAGTGTATGTAATTTTTTTACCATTCTTTCAAATGTTTTGACTATTTTCTATGGGGAACTAGTCATATTATTGAGAATTGGGAAACTAAGCTAAATTCTTCCTGGATAAGAGAGACCTATATAGCACCAATAGGCTATTATTCTTTATATCTTTTCGACGAGAGGCAAGCAATCATTGTAAGTTGATTTCCTAATAGTGATTGGCATGCCTAGATACTTGAAAGGAGAATCTTTTTAGCGTAAGTTTTGATAATTGAGATAGCAAGCTTACCTAGTGACTTGCTCCTACTAAACTATTAAAAAACTCTTATCCCTATTAATCAATAGCACTAAGATATTGCTAAAGGCTTGTAGAGAGTTTATTAATGAACAAAATTTGCTTGCATCAACCCTCATAGAGAAGAAGCAGATCATTAGTGGAGGATAGGCTATATATCTTCATCTTTTTTCATCTGTTATAGATTTTAAAGTTTCCTTCATAACTTATAATGTGATAAGTTAGTCTAGTCCTTAGTTATTTAAAGTAAATAAGCAAAGGGAGATATAGGTACTTTGTCTTGACCTTTTATCACCATTAAAATAAATGTATAGGTTCACCATTTACAAGGACACTAAAAGAAGTGGTGATGCACTTCTCGATCTAGCTTATAAATCTAAAAGGTAATCCAAAAGTTCCTAATGTGTGTATGATGAAATTCTAATTAATATAATCAAATGTCTTATTAAAGTTTATCTTTATTACATAGCTTTTAAACGATCGTTTCCTGCCGTAGTTTTTAAACAATTCCTAATATTGAGGTATATTATCTCTAATTTGTTTCCCTGGAATGAATGCTCCTTAAGTTAGGCTAATAATATATTTTAACACATGCCTAAGCCTAATGGGAAATAACTTGGCAATGACTTTATACATGGTGTTTTAGTAAGAGATAGGTCTAGGTCCTTCAAAGAAGTTAGATTAGGTGACTTTGGTATGAGCTTTGTTAAGCTCTCTTAACATTTTTCCTTTATTGAAGAAATAAAAAGTGGCCTCAGTAACTTTAGATTTTATTAGGTTCTAAAAGTTTTAGAAGAAATTTTTGTTCCATTAGGGCATGGTCTTTATTTGGATTAAGGTTCTTAACTGCTTTCTCCAAATATGAGGCATTAAATGGTCTAATGAGTTATTCATCTACTTCATTTGTGATTTGTCTATGGAAGAAGGAGGTTAGTACTTACACAGGTGAGCGATTGTTAATGTGTGTCCCAATAGTGTTTTGAAAGTAATCACAGGCATCTAAAAGTTTCTTTTGCTATGCCTGAACCTTATAACCATCCCTTTTGATCAAAGATGTGATTATGTTGTTGTTTCTTCTAAAGAGAATGGATTTGTGAAAAAAAAAGTTTTTTATCCCTTTTTTTAGCCATTACACTTTAGACTTTTACTTCATTAAGGAGTTATTCATCTCTACATCATATGTATAATTCATTCAAGTTATTCTCTCATCATTTAGTTTTCTTATATCTTTTAGGGCTTGATAAAAATCTCTTTGAATTTAAAGGAGTATATCTCTAGTTATTTGAATAGTCTTACATGTTTTGTTATACCTTTTCTAATTTAGTAAGTTGAGTTCCTCCTTTACCATCTGTAGCTTCCTAATACATGTGTACCTATCTTGGGACAATTGACATAACGTTCTCTAGAAACCTCTTATTGAGGTCATTCTTAGATGGTTCGAAACAGGACTTCTAGATCTACAGCTTTCATGAAGATCGCAAAGCGAGATTTTGTCATTTAGAGGGTCAAAAATGCAAATTTCCTGCAGCTGTCCCGTGTATGTCCGCCTAATAGACATAGATGGGCTTGGGAGTGCTTTCCAAACCCGAGAATGTCCGTTTAACGGACATTCACTAGGCTAGGGGCATTTTTACACCCAAGAAGGTCCGTTTAACGAACCTGAAGTCCATCTAACAGACATTGGTGATCCAAAACTTCTTCCAAAGCCTCTCCAAAGGTTCCTACATCCATTCTAACATCATATTCACTCATAATCTTCCCAAATTCACTTCTT
>JANJEY010000008.1:51756819-51774233 GCA_024703695.1 Erythroxylum cataractarum
GAGAACTGCGAAGTTGAGTGTCTCGGTGCAAAACAGAAGTTACAGTTAACTCTTCATAACCAAAACACAATAGCACGTGTATTCTTGCATGTCTCACAAGCATCACCCAAACCATTAACCACTTGTCACCACATATGTAAGCCACATGTCTTATATATATCATTGCCACGTGTCACTCTATCATTGGTCTATAAATCAATGTTTTTCTCAAATTTCACCAAAATTTTTAAATAATAACACTCTCCAAATAAAATTTCAGTTCAAAATAATTCACCAAAAATTTCAAAATACCCGAAATGTACAAAATTGCCAAATCACATTTAATACACTCCAATTAAATCCATAATTTCCATTTATAAACTAATTTACCTGGAAATGCCAATAAATGCATGTACAATCATATGAATGTGCAAAATAAATGTGTATGTCACAATTACCTTATACATGATGTGCATTTTCCTAATTTCACATAAATTTCTCATAATTTACTATTCTAGGCTTAACATGGGTAGTGGGATGTTACAATTAAAACACCAAATTACCTTAAATCTTCACCAAACAATGAGTTTCTTGGTTTTAATTGAATCTTTAACCTTCCGCTTCCTTTTTCCCTTCTTGCTCAACCCCAAAATCCCTCTTGAAGACTAAGAAAAATTGAAACCTAGATGACCTCCCTTCTTTTCTCTTTTTTCGTGCTTCTCTCTCTTCTCTCTTTTTTATTCACATTTTTGGCTTCTTCTAAATGTAAAACAACAATTTTTTTTTCTCTCCCCTTTTATACCCTTCCTTCAATGCCTTAAAACTTTACACTTAAGTGATGTCCCAATAATGCCCCTTATGCAATACCCCAAAATTAATCTAATCATGCTTATTCATCAAGAAAAAATTATGAGGCCAACATTTCTCCCCTCTTAAAAGAATTTCGTCCTCGAAATTCTTACCTCAATCGTTAAAGAGGTGTGAGTACTTCTCTTTCATTGCTTTCAAAGGTTCCCACGTGGCCTCTTCCACAGAATGGTTTCTCTACAGGACTTTGACTAGCTGAACTGTCTTATTACTGAGGACCTTCTCCTTAGTATGCAAGATCTCTACTAGAGTTTCCTCATAGGTCAGATCATCTCTCAACTGAACCTCTGTGGTCTGAATAATATAGAGTTTCCTCATAGGTCAGATCATCTCTCAACTGAACCTCTGTGGTCTGAATAATATAAGAGGGATCTGATATATATCTCCTCAACATGGAAATATGAAAGACATGATAAATATGTGATAATTCCGGTGGCAGTGCCAATCTATAGGCTAGTGGTCTAATCCTCTCAAGAATCTCGTAAGGACCTACATATCTTAGACTCAACTTGCCCTTCTTGCCAAACCTCATGACTCTTTTCCAAGGAGACGTCTTAAGAAAGACTTTCTCACCGACTTCATACTCCATTTCCTTTCGGTATGCATCAGTATAACTTTTCATTTTATCCTGTGTTGCTTCAAGCCATTGCTTAACCAAATTAACCTTGTCGACTGTCATCTGAAGCAACTCTAGCCCTATTAGTTTCCTCTCTCCTTCTTCATCCCAACATATCGGAGTTCTACATCTCCTTCCATACAGTGCTTCATAAGGAGCTATCAGAATGCTAGAATGATACGAATTGTTATAAGCAAATTCAATCAATAGCAAGTGATTATCCCAAGCGCCCCTGAAATCCATCACACATGCCCTAAGCATTCTTTCAAGGGTCCTAATGGTCCTCTCAGATTAGCCATCTGTTTGAGGATGAAAAGCAGTACTAAAATTCAACTTGATTCCCAAAGCCTCTTGTAGACTTCCCCAGAATCTCGAAGTAAACCAAGGACCCCTGTCAAAAACTATAGAGTCCAGAATCCTATGTAGTCTCAACATCTCATCATTATACTTCTTTACTAGTACTTGCAGAGAGTCAGTCTGTTTAATGGCCAAAAGAATCAAGTATGTTTATGTCCTCAATCATATTGTACCTCTCTTGGGAGAATGGGCATAACTTTCCCTGTAAACCTCGGATTGGGATCTTTATTAGAAGGTTTGAAAGAGAACTTCTGGATCTACAACTTTTGTGAAGACTCCAAAGTGAAATTTGATCATCTACAAGGTCAAAAATGTGACCAGATGATAGGATCAGATGAATAGTGCACCAGATGATATGACGTCACCAGACGAAGCATCCTCATCAGACGATACGTCCTCACCAAACAAAGCGTCCTCACCAGACAAAGCGTCCTCACCAGATGAAGCGTTCTCACCAAATGACATGTCTTCACCAGATGATACGTCCTCACCAACAGATGATACGTCATCACTAGAAGATACGTCCTATACTCCTAAGCATCTCCACTTATAAGGACCATAACTTTTAACTCCGATATCCAAAAACTTCATACTTTATAGCGTTGAAAAACTAGAAAGATAAGCTACAACTTTTATGAAGACAATTTGTCAAATTCATCCTAGATCAATCGAGATTTCACCCCAAAGTCAGAACACAAATTTTTCCCTTATGGAAGACTTGAAATTTTGCATTATGCAACTTGAAATGTTCTCAGCATAACCATTAAGCTACTAAAATGATTTCATTAAACTCTCAAATCTTAACTCATTTGTCTCATCACCTTCAACCACATCTGATCAATTATAATTCCTATCTTTCTTTCCATAGCATCTCACTTATGCACACACACACACACACACACACACACACACATATATATATATATATATCAACTATTTATGTTCTAAAATCATCAACTCAAGTTGATTACTTCTTTACGTATATCCAAATTTCAACTCACTTCATCCATGCACCATTCACATTTCATTAACATCAAAAGAATAAAGTTTTTATAACGCTTTAGTGGGCATTTCGAGCCACCTTACATCATAGTCCAAAAATACCAACTTTACAAGAACAATAATTTCTCAAAATGCGACTAAAGCCTTGTTTTACACGATTTAACTTCAAAAGAACAAAATATGCAAATTGGAGTGATGCCTTGACTCTCGGCTCGATCACTCTATATCTTGTTCATCGCCTGTAGATGGGGAGGAATGGAGGTGAGCTTAAAGTTCATGGGTAACAATTTTATAATCGATAACAAGAAAAAACCATTGAAAACCCTCATGATTATAACAAATTTTATGAAAATCCATACAACATAAATTTCTCAACTTGTATAAGTCAAACAATCATCAAACTTGTCAACACATGTAAACACATCAGCACATCATAATGATTTGAGCGGATCCAAAACAGAACATACTACACAATTCCTATAAGGGTCTTATGTTGCCGTGAACTTAGGGGAGTCTATGAAGGAGCTCCATGCCACTAGCGGATAGGTGAAAGAAGCCTTTGGTCAAAGTGCACTTTATATATTTAGGGGACTACCATAAACCCACATAATCATGCAGCTCACATCTTGTAAACTTGTTGCCCAAATCACACATTTTTGAAACATAACTTCATAAACTTGATATCCTTTCGAAATCATTTCCATTTTTGTTTCATAATTCATCCAAAAACTTCATACACACACATATAACACTTTCTCAAAGCATTTAGAAAACAATGAATGCACATTTTAAAAGTAGTTGAAAACATTTATTTCTCTTTTTTGAAAGAAACATTAATGGCTTATTATTTAATTATAAAAATGTAACCCACCTTAGTCTCCTTGCTTGAAAACTTGCTCAAGGATGTCTCTCCTTTTTCTCCTCTTGTCTTTCTTGATTTCCTTCAACATTAGCAAGAATCCCTATTAAAAAATGAACTCCAATTGGAAAACCCAAATAAACCTATGCATGAAATTGATCCTAGAATACCTAAACCCATGCATTTCCTAAGCTTCATGAACTAAAACCCTTTCAAAAATCCGAAGCATTAAAAATGCTTTTACCTTAAATCTTCACCAAAAGAAGAGATGTTTAGTTCCAAAGAAAGCTCTTGTCTTCCTTTACCTTTTTCCTTCTTGCTCAACCCCAAGATCCCTCTTGAAGGCTAAGAAAAATTGAAACCTAGATGACCTCCTTTCTTTTCTCTTCTTTCTCTCTTTTTTCATGCTTCTCTCTCTTCTCTCTTTCTCATTCACATTTCTAGCTTCTTCCAAATGCAAGACAACAATTTTGTTTCTCCCTTTTCATACCCTTCCTTCAATGCCTTAAAGCTTTACACTTAAGTGATGTTCCAACAATGCCTTTCATGCAATCTTACCACCCTAACACTTCAATTCTATTAACCTATGTCATATAATCTTAGTCACATTAATATGTTAATTAATTCCAACACAAATTAGTCTAGCAAGACACCAAAATTAATCTAATCATGCTTATTTATAAATAAAAAAATGGGGCCAACAGATAACCTGACAGCTTTTATGACAAAAGTGATTAATTATAACAAGTTTATATGGTGTCGATCCTCGTGTGGCCTGACAGAGACATAAGCAACATGAAGTGACAAGGTAGAAAAAATAGTGTGAAGATCTAATTGACTCTCAATCAAATCTTCAAGTAGGAGAATTGTCAAAAATGGTGGGTATAGTTTTCGGTGCCCACCAAAGTTGAAATAAATCCACAAAAGTTAAGGATAGCTAGCCAGTCATCCTACACATCTCTTGTTTATAAATAAGCAGGAGATGAAGAAAGCAAACCATCCCAGAAATCTTTTCTTCTATTAAATCCCCACAAAAGTTTAAAGAGTGTTTTTTTTTCCTATTTAGTGAGAGAGTTAGTATTTCTTTTTGTAAAATAGAGAGAGGTTGTAATCCTAAATTTCATAGTAAAATTTATTTTTCTTGCTCGTAGTTTTTACCCTAATTTAGAAAATTTTCACGTAAAATCTGTATATTTATTACTATTATTTTATTCCTATTCAGCTGCAAACTTGCTCTAATTCGGTCGATTTTTACAACAAAAAAGTCTTCAAAGCCTTTGAGTCTGAGTTAGTAAAGGAGGTTTGAAATGCTAAGGGAAGGGAAGTTAGAGGAGAAAAGAAAAGTTAGGAGGAGCAATGAGAAAAGATAGGTAAGAATGTTAAATGGAGTGACTATGAAGGGCGATATAATGAGAGAGCTAGGACATATAAGAGAAAAGTTTCTACAATCTAAAGAAACTCCTTGTATAGGAGTGAATAAGGAGTTAGACGTTACCTAAAATAGTTGTCAACCTAATTAGGATACATGCAATTTTTAAAAACTGTTCCCTGAAAGGAAATGGCTCAAGGTGGGAAATTTTCCTACTTCCAAAAATGGCCTTGACTCTAATGTTAGGTTGCTGGATTGCTACTTAGGAGTGATTTAGAGATTTTGCGAAAGTTTGGTACAAAGAAAAGTAAGAGGTGACGAGAGTTAGAGAAGAACGCAAGAATAACACCAAGGAGAAGGAACTCAGGAATAGCGCAGGTGCAACTGAGAGCAAAAACAGAGGATCCAAAGAAGAGAAAAATGACAACATAAAGGGAACAAGCAACAGGTTGCAGTAAAACACTCAAGGAATTTTATGAGCAGAGCAATCACTGGAACTCGAAATGAGATGTGGAAGTAATTCAAAGCAAACTTTCTATCAACTCTATGTTGAAGTTTCTAGTTTATTTAAAAATTTAAACAAAATTTTGGAAAGTGTCAAATTAAAAGTAAGATTGTGTTAAAACTTGATCTAATTGCAGGGTACATGTTAAGATTGTGTTAAAACTTGATCCAATTACAGGGCACGTGTTTTTCAAAATAAGAAACTCAATTATAGGGCGTGTGTTTTTTGAAATAAGACAAATACAGTTAAATACTAACAGAAAGAGAAGGGTCTACTCTTAGGTTGAAAACAACTTTGACAATAAAGTTATATAGAATTAGATTTGTATCTTTTAAGTAAATATTCTCCTTTTTTTTTTTAAAAAAGTAAATTTTCTACTATTGTTTTTTAAATTTTAAATTAAATAATTAATTAAATCTATTACTATTTATTTATTTTCCCTTTTTTCCTTTGTTCTTTTCAAAGAAAAATAACAATAAACACAAACCCACATCAAGCAACAAGTACATCAATTTTCAGAGAAAATCTGGAAGGGGAAAGAGAAAAAGAAAAAAGGTCAGTATAAATGTTTTGCATTTTCGTTTTTATTCACTTCGATTATTATTCTGAGTTTGTGGGATGTTTTTGTTCATTCGCTTTTGATTCCTTCACGGGATGTTTTTGATTTAATTTGATTAGTTGACGTTTTGGAGAAAGTTTATGGCTTTTCTGCATTTTGTTGTTAGTCAAAGTTTGGCTTGACCTCTGTTTGGTTGGTCAGGAAACGTCAAGAGAACGACAAATATGGAAAGATGGTTTGTTTCTTTCTTTTTGCTTAAAAAGTTTTTTGGTGATAGTTTTGGTTAAGAAGCTTCTTTCTGTATTTTTGGTTCAAAGCAAGTGTTATGATTCCTCTTCTTAAGTTCAAATGTTATATTTTCAGATTGCAGTTTTCTGATTTTTTTTTCCTCATGACCTGCATTTTCAAGGCAAGTTCTTTGTAGTGTTGCCCAGTGCTCATTTTTCAAGAGAAAAAATAAAATAACGGAGCAAATCTGAAGCAAGTGTGTCCTTTCTTTAGTTTCAATTACTTTACTTTGTCTGTTCATTTTCTAAATTTGTTTTCCTTTTAGTTTCGGATATAGGCTGCAATCGAATATATCACACAGACAGTTATTGTGTGAATTTGCTTTTATGTGGAATGAAATTGAATGAATGATCTCTTTGATACATTGGTCATTATTAGTTATATTTCTACCGACTGGATTTAGGTGTCGGAAGGAGAAAGATTTTGTTTTCTTGTTCTTTAGTTGGGATTTTTAAATTCCAATGATGTTCAAGATGTAATTATCAATTTTAATTATGGGGCCTTGTACCTTCACTCTTGCAATGCACGTTATCTTCTTGTTTACTCTCTCATCCGCTTTCGGATGCTGTGAATATCATCATTGAGTTATAGTTGTACAATTATGCGTGGTTGAAAATTTGGTTATCCTCGCTTTTAAAAGTTATTTCTTTCTTTTAGCAGGTATTGCGATTATAGGAATCATGATTTTTAAGAAAGGATGTAAGGTTGAAGTATTAAGCAAAAAGGATGCTCCCTCAGGTTCCTGGCGATGTGGTGAAATAATCTGTGGTGATGACCACCACTATGTAGTAAGATATGACGGCTTTCCAGACACTCCTAGTGAGATGGTTCTCAAGAGGGTACCCAAGAAGGCTGTCAGACCATGCCCCCCTTTAACTGAAGTTGTAGAGAATTGGCTTTCTGGTGATGTAATAGAGGTGTTTGATAACTTCTCCTGGAAAATGGCCACAATAACCAAGGTTCTCTCCAAAAGGTCTTTTCTGGTCAGACTGATGGGCTCATCTTTGGAATTCAAACTTAGCAAAGGTGACATACGGTGTAGGCAGTCATGGCAAGATAACAGTTGGATTGTGATAGGAAAGGTACTTGTAATCCAAATTAACCTGCCTCCTTTCAAATTACTTTCAATGTTTATGACTTTTTAATGTTTCCCGTTTGACATTTCTAGTTGTTAGACTAATTAACATGTGCTAAACTCTGTAGTTTCATGTCCTTAAGCTTGCACTTAGTTAATTTATTGTGGTCTATATCACCAACTTGTTCATTTACTTACTTCTTTCCATTGAATGTTTTATTCCTATCATCATATACCTAGGGCTCTGTCATCTGTAGAGATGGGAAATTTCAAGATAATTTAACTTTGACACACAAACATAACTCAAAGTTCCCAATTCAAAGCTCAAGCATGCATGTAAATGGGTGTGAGGACTTGTTTCTAGTGACGACCAAGGAGAACTTTCAGGAATTTGATGCTGCTCCCCATAAAACTTCAAAGAGAGGATTGTATGGGTGTTCACAAGTTGAAGCATGTGATGGTGCTTTCCCAAAGTTTAGAGCAATTGAAAAAGATTGCAGGCAGGGTCGTGTTGCTGCAAGTCAATTTTCTTCACCGGAACAGGTAGAAATGCCGCGTGCGAAACTCATGGGTTTTTCGTTTGACAACCGAATTGGGTTTTCTGTAACTGACGATGAAAGAAGAAAACTGAGTGATGGTCTTGGTGGAAATTCATCTGCAGTAGACTTTGAATCCAATGATTCTGATGCTGTTGCTAGCTCAATTGGTAGTTGTAGCATCAATAACAGCACACCCTATGAAATTCCTTGTCATACAGGCTTTATGGAAGATGATGTTTTGTGTACTGATGGAGAATCTTTCTGTAAATGGAGAGCGGAAGGAAACAGTCTACACAAAGTAAGAAAGGAATTACCAACCGAAATTCATAGGCTAGAATTGCATGCCTACCGTTGCACTATAGAGGCATTGCATGCATCAGGACCTTTAAGTTGGGAGCAAGAAGCATTGATGTCAAACCTTCGTCTTTTCCTCAATATTTCAAATGACGAACATTTGATTGAGGTCAGAAATTTAGTGTCTGCTGGAAGTAGCTTTTTCTTCTAGATGACAAGAAAATTTTAATGTGCTTGCTCGAGTCCTGTATGCTTGGTTTGTAGCAACACAATTAATACAGTTCAATGCATTTGGGCACTGTAAGCAGCTCGATCATTCCCTCATCCGTACATGTAGTAATCAAGTTGAGTGACTGTACTCCATAACATGCAAAGTAGCAAGTATATGTATGCTGTCGTGTGTCTTCTTCTCTTTCCCATAAGCCTTTTTTTTAATCTCTCTTTTATTCTCCTCTCTCCACCTCCCCTCAGTCTCTACAGGGTTCTGAACTGCTTGTGGCAGAAAGTTTCCTAACATATTTGCTAAAGATTAACGGGAGTCAATATTTTCTTCCTGACTTTCCTATTGTTTCTCTTCTATATTAATTTATAAATAACATAGCAAAAAAAATTCTTCTTCAAGCTTTGCCTTGAAATTTTTTCTGATATTTGAAGACTTCTCATGTGGAATACTACTTTGTCCCTGGAGGGAAACAGATCATAAAATATAGAATCCATTTACTTTGGAAAATTATGGACTGGCAAGATAGCTTATTGTGCTTTCAATTTTGTTATAACATGTACAGGGCACCAAGCTTGATCCTTTAGGTAAACTGTTCTTTATACCAGTTGTACTTGCAGCTGTTTCATTTGAGGGCATAATTCATATTATTTCTACTCTGTTTTTCCTACATAAAGTAGGAGGCTTGGTTACATCACTTCCAAATGTCGAGAACGGTGTTGTGTTCTGCCACCTTTTCTTCAGCTAGACAATTGAGCAATTCTGAGGCATACTATGATGAGTTGTTGAATTATCAAACTTCGAGTGACAGCATACTTCCTTTCAGTCGGGTTTGAGCATTGGTTTCTTGTTTGATCAAAATATAAGACCAGAAGCCGGTTGGTGTAGTGGGATGACCTAATGTGGATGCTCGGAAGGTTTCGGACCTGTTTCTAATTCTTGTATGTAATAGCTTGACCTAATGGGGATGCTTGGAAAGTTTCGGGCCTGTTTCTAATTCTTTTATGTAACAGCTTCCTTATTGTTGTGAAGTTGTAGAATGGTAGATCTAAGTTAACTTTCCTTGTGGGGACTGTCACAGAATATCCTTCTGTTGTATTCTGGGAAAGACCACTGTCTGTGTTTGTGTTTGGCTTCGAATTTGTGTGTGCGCATCCTGATTTGATTTTGCTCGCGTGTATATATTTGGTACAGGTACAGGTATTTAACATGGAGAAGTGTTGCCAATACCAAATTCAGTTGATAGCAGAATGGTAATAATGAGAATGAAATGATATGTTAAATTATGTCTCTCGAGCATACATGTGAAGTTATCATTGACGACATAACAGTCTGAAACAAATACTGGGACAAAGAGAGCCTGGTATAACTGTTTGGTATTTGAAGTTGTCAGTGCATATCTGATCTCGTTTATCTGCTTCGTTCTTTTATCCACAAATATATATATGGTTCAGTAATGCTTACCAACTGTTGTTTTGTCTTTGTTTCGGGTGACTCTCGGCCCTTGCCATGATTTAACATAGCTCAAAGAGTTGATTGCTTCTGAAAGTCACGAGGTTTTCTCTGCAGAAGTTAGTCCCACTTGATGACATTTGATTCTCTATAGTTAGACGTTCCAAACTTGGTGGACTGTTTTCATCCTTTCAACATTATGGCAGACTTAGTAGAGAAACATCATTGACCTGTTAAGTTACGTAAGAGAATCATTTTGATAGCTAGAAAACACCCTTTTTATACTTGAAAAGAAGCACATTCTCTGATCCTTTTGATACGTTTCTTTTCTCTAGGGGTGGTGATATTGGTGACGAGTGAATTAATCCTGGAGGTCATACTGTTATAGACTCGTTAAGCTGATATCTAATAACTTATTAGGATTTTGGGATTTAAATAACAGCATCCCAACAATGGAAAGTTATAAATAGATTCTTTTGCTTTTAGCTATTTAGAGGAAAATTAAAACTCATACGAGAGATTAGGTGATGAAACTTTTTTTTTTTTTTTTGGGTAAACTTACGAGGTATCTTAAAAGGGTCTCAATTCATAACTTTATCACTGCAAAAGCGTGATAATTTGTACACATCTCTTGCCGTATTTGGCTTATTATTATATAAAACTCGTCTCTTTCTCGCCTAAAGTGGATGGTGATCTGAATCCGATCTCCCATTTTGTGTTTTTCCTTTCTGAAGAGGAGCCAAGTTTCGTGTTCTTTTGTCATTGTCTTGTCAGAGTAGGCATTGTCCCGAGTTGTGCGTGATAATTCCAATAACAATAATAACCTAAGCGACTCGGGGATTTTTTAAAGCACAGATCAGCACATGCAGCCTCTTTAGCATACACACAACTGTAGGTGTCATAGTAAAACATTGCACGTAGAGTGTACTTAATTGCCTACTAAAATTAAATAAAGGAACAGGTGGCATTGTCACTGAAATTACCAGCAAACTTCCAAGCTGTCATTCTTTGGTCTTCCATTTTATACAAATGAATAAATGGCTGGTATTATTGGAAGATTGATTAAAGCTGTTTCCATTTCTTTAGCACTTGCACCTCTGATGATGCTTGGACAGCCTACAATTGAGTTACGCATTTATGCGGCTCCACCAAATCCTCTGCCACTGTCTCATTTGCATCCCCTAGTGATTGGAACCTCCCATGTGAAGATGCTTATTTGGTGTTTGTGTGCCTGTGAGAGAGAGAGAGAGGGGGGATATCTTTACGTTTAGACCGGAGCCCTTGGCCTAATTTCTGCTTGAAATCAATTTGCTATAGGTATTTGCTGCTTGATGATCATCTTATAATTGTTTTCTATTGTGGTTGGGTCGGTCGTGTTAGGCTCAAGTCTAGAAGTTCAGACTTAAAACGGCGTATGAGTCAATCAGCTCATCTTTTGAGGATTGACCTAATTCTTACAAGTATTAACCGTATAAATTCATTACCTCATTATAAAAAATGTACAATTTTTAAGAACCCTATTTTTCGTTATTCACTAGCCACCAAAACTCTCACAAAAACAGATTTGAGTGTCGGAGGGGCTTATCGTATATCAACACCCGGCCTGCTTTTGTTGCTTTGCAGTAATCTTCGAATCAGAATCAGTCAACCTCATAGATTCAAGTGGCAGTGCCTAGCTCCACCAAAATTGAACAGAACCACATTACATGTTCTATTTTTTTTTCTTCTTCATCAATTATTGACATTAATTCCATTCCAACATCTAAAATTTTTACTACTAGAAAAGAAACAAAAAAAAGGGGCACCCATGTGAGTTCCCAACGTGTCCTTGAATAAATTTAAATGGAATCTGGAGCAATAACAACTTTTAGTCTATGGTCCTATTTTGTCCCTCCCCACCATTTATGCTTATCTACAAAGTTTAGCTTTTGGACGTTTATCTTTGGGAGCTGCATTTAAATCTACTAAGAACAGTAAAATTGGCTGTTCCATTGTTGGGTATAGTGCCATTAGTGGAAAAGAACCTAATCTACAAAGAGGGAAAAAAGAAAAGAAAGTAGCTAAGCCAAAGACAAAATGTTAATTGAGTGTAAGAAACTCCATCTTAACGGTATATTTTTCCGGGCGTTGGAACTTGTGGACAAGTCTCATCAATAAATGGTCCCATTATTGGACAAACAACTACATCTCTAGATTGTTGCAAATCGGCTCTTTAACAGGAATCTAACATCTTTTACGGTGGGAGTAGACCATTCAACTTTAGCATGTATTTCAGGAAGGGAATTAGTGTACAGACAATTTTGTTTGTCTCGTTGGTATTTTAAGTTTAGGTTTTTATATCCTTTAGGGGCCTCCTTTTGGAGTCCAGAAATTTCTTCACCAAGATGTGCACGGCACAATGTACCCCGGAGCATTGATGTAATTTTGTAGTTTTCACTTGCAAACCAAACATTATTGTATGGTAAGTCCAAATACTTTAACAATTTTAATTTAGGTTTTGACAGTCATTTATAAAAACAATAAATCATAATTGAATCCAGACAAGACCTATATTAATTGTTTTCTTCTAGATACATTAATTTATCATATTAGCCTTTGGCTTTATTGAGATTTTAGCAATCACATCTTTCTTTTTAGAGTTTCGAGGAACCTAACGTTACCAAAAGAAAAATCATTGCTTAAAAAACTTACGCTTTTAACACAATTATTATCTGCATTACTTTTTAACGCTTCACGTTTCCAACATATTAAAATCAATTAAATTTTAGACCTCTCGAGTATTGAAATGCTTTATCTACAACAGTTAAATATATTATTGTGTGGTGATTGCATGAACTAAAGATGTTCGACTAGTTGACAATAAACGCCTAGGTTAATATCTAAGAAAAATTAATTAAGTCCAGGACGAGGCCCAATGGGTCTGGGATAAGTGGCCAACATCCGAGTCCAATCGGGCCTCTAAGATAAGGATATGACCCGCTATTTCAACGGTCTAAAGTTTAATTGAGTTTGAGTTAAGCATTTTTTAATTATTTTATTTAATTTAAAAATTGGATAGTTTTTAATAAAAGATTTCATCGAATTTTAAATAATTAAAATTATGGATAACATATACTATGAATATTACTTATTTTTAGGTAATACAGACACTATAAATAACTAAAATTATGAAAAATATACACCATGAATATTACTTTTTAAAAATGATTTATAAATAATGTAGACACTGTTACTAACTATCTTAGATACTTTTTTGAAAAATAAAATAAAATATATTATAGTAAAAGCTATCATACGATCCTAAATAAGGATCATACAACTAGAGTTAAGTGAGACTATACTTAACAGGATACACATTAAAATATAAAAAATTTACATCAAAGCAACTAATTTACTCTAAATTCTTGACTAACTATGCGTTGCTTCTCATTGGCAATAATAACAACTCTAATCATGTTGACAATATGCTTGACAATTTGATATTTATGTTGTTCTTCATTCTTATATAATTGCCTATTCCTTTATCTTCAAATGGAATAAATTAGCACATGGAATGAAGTCTTGATGATAATGCTATTCTTTTGACTTGCTTTGGTGCACCTAATGATTGTATTTAGCGTCTCATACCATGCAAAGTCGAAGCTTGGAAGCTGTAGCATAATTAAAATTAGGCTCCACACTGACTTGTTATAGTTACATTCAAAGAACAAATGATCTCTGCTTTCATTCAATTGTTTACAAAGTACACATATAGGATCAAACCTACCAAACCACTTGTCTTTAGTTCTTAATCTGTTCTTTATCACTAGCCATGTGAAAACTGCAGCTTTGGGACACAAAAGTTGTTTCTAGATGACATCAACCCATAGGACTAGCTTCGGCTACTGCATTAGTAAGTTGTAGCCAGATCTATCGATTAAAATCCCACTAGTATGATATGTCCGTATCATTCTATACTTTCTCCTCTCTACAGGTATATTAGGAAGATGCTTAGATAACAACTAAAAATTCCTAAAATTTCCATCCGATTCCCCATCCTGTATTAACCAAGCCACTCTAGCATCATTAGGAATTGTGTTTCTGAGTGTAGCTAATTCATATATTTGTATAAGAGGTCTAAAATTAGTCAAATTATAGAACCACAACCATATCTCTTCACCATCCCCCAACCTGTGTTTCAAATAAGGGTATATCTGCTCCCATAAATTGAGCATATGGTTAAAGATCCATGAGCATTCTCTTAGATATATTAATAAGCTCGTTTTGTACTCATTCAATTTTCTAAAGAAGCCTAATATTGTAGACCTTAAGTTCAATTTTTAAATATAGTCTTGAATCTTATAATTGCTCATTTTTTTAAAAATAACCTAAACTCTAATAAGAAATTATAATCATTTTGTTTCTTTATTAAATTAATATTGCTAAGTATAATGTCTTGTTTTTGACCAAAAAATTAATTAAAATATATTTGCTTAATTTTAAAAATATTTTGGCTTTAAACTATTATCTTTTTTTCACTAATTATTAGTTGCTTACCTAATTCTAACAATAAAATGCTACTTGGTCTATTCAACATATGAAAAATTAATATCAATTTACGATTCTATCTATGTAACAAATTTTACGGTGATATAATCAAAATCATGTTATTTTCAAAACAAAAAAGTGTCATAGTACTATTATTATCTAAATGAAAAAGATACAAAAAAAACATCAATTATAGTTGGAGATTGAAGTCGAGCTAACTAGCAAAGACAACAATGAACTTTGTCAACTTGCATAAAAACCATACAAGTAAAGATTTATTTCTTTAATTCTAAAAAAACGAAAGTAATCATATAAAATTAGTAAATTTAGAAGCAGAGATTAAAGAAAATAAACCCATAATAGAGGATAATTATATAAATTATCCCAATATACATAATTTGTATTAAATGAACATTTAAGACATGATAATTAACAATTAAATATACCTTTATTATTGAATATTTGTTCGAAGAAATTTTGGACCTGTATCAGTATAAAAAGACAATATAATGTAATATGATATATGATTGTTAAAATTATTAAGGCAAACAACACTAATATAGAGCACACATAAGAGCTTCCATAGTATTAGCATAAAGTTGAGCAAAATAAGAATTTATTGCCTTAATAACCCTGTGTTATTCAAAAGTTACTAAAAAAATCTTGACATATAAAAATTAGCAAAAAATACCCTGAGTTGAAATTTTATTAACTCACATCCCCTTAAGCGTGGAAGAACAACACACGGCTAAGGTTTTTTTTTTTGCAGCAAAATTGAAAACATAAGGTTAATAGAGTAACATTTTATATCTCAGGGTTTAATTAGCTACTTTCGTATAACACAGGGGTCGCTACAGCAATTTTGTCAATATTCAAACTTAGTTGGCGCAGCAACAAAGTGTCAAACTTGGTTGGCATGTTGGCATAGCAACAAAGTGCCAACCAAGTTTGAATATTTCAATGCCAATAGTGGAATCTTCCCTTGTTCTTTTAGGATTAAGTTTGACAAGAATAATATTCTACGACTAGCAATTCATTTATTTTTAAGCCAACCCTTTTATTATCTAGTATTTGATTGACCAATCCCTTATATTGAATTGGGTGAAGATTTTTTTCCGATCGAAATGTATGACTCCATGAGTTTATGTGTCTATATAGATCCTGATCATGGATTAACGAAAATGTGTGAAAGTTCAAATTTTTTTATAAAAACACTAATTTATTAAATGATTCATTTTCTTTTGGTGAGGTCCAATACATGATGGAAAGAAACAATGCTTTAAGCAATACTTATTTTTTTTATTCATTCCAAAAAAAAAAGAGAGAAAGTTCAAAACAATTGAGATTTTTTTGCAAATTGGATGCAGTTACTAATTCATGATTTGGCATGTACAGAATTTGGTGCCAACCATGCCAACCAAGTTTGAATATTTTGGTGCCAGCTAGCCAACCAAGTTTGAATATTTTGGTGACAACCATGCCGACCAAATTTGAATATCAGCCAATCAAGTTTTCGGTGCCAACCATGCCTAATAAAACAAGAAGGATGGTTGGCCAACCATATCTTCATTCTCCTGCCTATTTATAGGCAGGAGATGAACGAAGAGAATAGAAGTAAGCAAGTAGAAGAGAAAAAGAGAGAGTGAGGTGAGAGAGAAAGAGAGATACAAAAATATTCTGTATATTTTTTGGTCTAATTTTTCCTTGTAATTCTTTAATTTTTTTCGGTAGTAAACATCTTCTATCCTTGCCCGTGGCTTTTATCCTAATTTAGAAAGTTTTTCACGTAAAATATGTGTGTTCTTTACTATTCCCCTCAATCCTATTTAACTGTGAACCTGTTCTAATCTGGCTAATTTTCACAACAAGTGGTATCAGAGCGAGAAGATTTAGATTATTGTTGAGAATAATTTGGGTAGGCAGAAGCTTTGCTTGAGCATTTGATTTGGTTAGAGCTAGTATTGGCTTCTAAGTTGTTCATAAAAGTTGTATCATTTGTTTTTCTCTTTTTATTGATATAAAATTTGGAATTTTTGGCTAAGGGGATGAAAAGTTATGATTTTTTTGAAAGATGTCGTACTGTTGTAGTAAATGTGTGATTAGGTAGTGTCTTTGAGTGCAATTTTGACACCCTTAGAGGTGTTATTAAAATTTAATCTCTTCATGAAACTTGTATGATTTTTCAAGATCTTTCCAACGAGACCTAATTTGTGATTTTTGGATGTGTGTGTTAAAAGTTGTGTAGTGTGGAAGAAAGGGGGTTAATAGGTGGTTTTGCATATTTTGGAGAGAAAAAAAACGCAGGGCGAGCGAGTGGGAGTCGCTTGCCCATGCGGACGAGCGATCGCATCGCTCGACTAGGCGAGCGTGGCGCTCGCCCAAGTTGAGCGACCGCAGCGCTCGTCCAGGCGAATGAGACGCTCGCCCAGGCCGAGCGATCGCATCGCTCGCCCAGGCGAGCGCGGTGCTTGGCCAGGCCGAGCAGGCGCGCGCCCAGGCGCACGACGCCGTTTCATTTTTATGAGTTTTACTTTGTTTCCTTCCTCATTTGACCTCTGTTCAATCTTTTGTGTATAACTTTTTCGTCCGAACTCCGATTGACCTGATTCTGAAGGGATCGGGTTCGTAAAATATAGAATTTCATTATTTGTGAAATTGGGAACTTTTAAAGCTGAAATTGTAAGAGATTGGTTAGGTCAAAGTGAGAGGACCGGATAATTATTTTTCTGGTCCATGTTTTATTAATAATTGGACCTATTGAGGTCCAAATTGAGTGATTTTGATGTCTATGATTTTCTAATTTTTAGAGGAAATTTTTATGACGGAAAATTGTGAAATAGTGCCGGGAATGTCACGAACATGCATTGTACACATCTAAATTGCTACATGTGCATTATTTAATATTT
>JANJEY010000008.1:51805149-51818750 GCA_024703695.1 Erythroxylum cataractarum
ATTAATTTCAATACATCTTCACCTAGCCTCATACCCATTTCTTCAAATCATAATAATCATCACTTTAATGCCTACATGAACCTAATACATGCTTTAAACCCTTTTATTAATCACTCCTCACTATCATGGCATTTAATTCCATATGCAAATCTCATTTAAAACTCAAACCTTAAATGAAAACTTACCTAATACAAAACCTCCTTCAAGCTTCACCTTCTAACTTCTAACTTCTACACCAAAGTACCAACCTCCTTCCCTTCCCAAGCATGTACCAAACTCATCTTCTAGCTTTGATGGATTAAGAGATAGTAGCTTGAAGTTATGGAGAAAATTGAGAGAAGAGTAAAATTTCGATGGTTTGTAAGGAAGAGTGGAGTTTCGGATGAGTTTAAAACCAAAAGCCTTAAAACAATTCATCTTCCTTCCTTCTTTAAACACACATCCGAGAGAGCATTGAGAGGGTGCATTAAATGTTGCTTTTAAATGGCAAATTGTGATTGGCTTTCAATTTTGAAAAGTCAAAATATTACTTGTTTAATCCAGTCCAAAATTTTACTCCATTTAACTCCAATGACCCTACTTTCAGTCTCAAAATAATATACCCAATAGTACAGTGCCAGTGGGTAGCGATTTTTGCTACCGAGAATCGACCGGTTCGCCAATTGGCGATTTTTCCAGTCCGGAAATTGTCTCCGGAAAAATCCAGAAAAATTCCTAAAAATCTCTAAAAATGTAAAACAATTTATGGTGCAGTCCAAATGATTTTCCAAACTCAATTACTCCATTAATTTCACACAGAAGTTCAATATAAAACCTAGGCCAGAAACTGTCATGAATGCATGTATACTATGTGCAAGTGCAACCAATCAGTAATTATAGAGACTATATGCTATATGCGCATGCTGAGATATAATTTAATATCCCGAACCCGTCCCAATTACCAAAATACCCTTTTCCTACAGGAGAGGGGATGTTACAGAATGTCTATGTTATGTGCATACTAATCCAAAAACAAAATATAAATTCAGGCCTAGAAGTAGGCAGCGTGTCTTTGTAGGATACCCACGTAAGAAGAAAGGTTGAAGGTTTTATGACCTAAAAAGGGTTATTTCTTTTATTTTTGTGATGTTCCTTTTCAAAAAATGTGTTTCCTTTTGCTCTAAGTCATGGATAGATTGAATGTCGAATTTAAGATGTTAGTCATTCATTTGAGAAAAGTCTTGATATACTAGAGACAAGTGATGAGAGAAAAGAAATCAAGACCAAAAATATGGAGTTAAAAAGAAATGTAAATTATTTTCGTGAGGAGATTGCTAAAGCTTAAGAAGCAAAGAGCATACCGTAATGAACAACTCATTAATCAGCTCAGTTGTAGGATTGTGTTGTTTATTACATCGTTATGGGAGGTTTAGGGCCATTTTCAATCAAAATTTCTTCCCTCCTTCAAAACCACCATAATATGAAAGCTCCTCATGTACTCCTTATCCCTTAGCGAATTATGTTAATCTGATAATTTTTCTTAGGGTCATTGAACTTTTTATGGCTATAATCTTGGAGGTTAAGTCTAGGAGCTATATGGAGGCTGTGAAGAGTGCAAAATGGTGAGATGTGATGGCCCAAGAAATTTTCATACTTAAAGCAGATAAAATATGATCTTTGGAGACTTTATCGCTTAGAAAGATGTTGTTTAACTATAAGTAGGCATTCAAGACCAAGCACACGTCAGAAGGAACAGTTGAGAGATATAAACTGCAACTAGTAGCGATGGGTTTCTCTCTCTTCACTATTAATTTTTCATGTTCTTCTTTTTTTTTTTGGTCTTTTCTTGCCTTCTTCTTGCTCTAATCTTCTTCTTTCTGTTCCATGAAGACAAGTGAATGTGATTCTTCAGAAAGTAACCCAAATATAGTAGTTTTGGCTCACTTTAGCTCCTTCACTTTTGAATTATGCCTAAAATCAAATATGAAATAAAATAATTATCCTAAGCATTTTCGCACTAAGTGCTATGGAATAAATTCATAATCAATTAAGAACATATCAGTCTCATGCATATTGAAGGTCTCGATTTTTACAAGACATTTGAAATAATTGCCAAACTCATGACTATTCATTTTTTTCTATCCATAGTAGGTTGTGTTTACATCACGTGGATGTTAACAATGTGTTATTGCATGACAACTTAGAAGAGGAATTATATATTGAAGCTTTCCTCGAGATTCAGGATAAGTCATATGACAAAATATGTCGATTACGTAAATAAATTTATAGGTTGCGCCAGGCTTCTTGAAATTTCTTCACCAAGTTGACCATAATGCTAATGTATGATTTTATTCAATCTCGAGTAGATTTGTTGGACCCCACTTCCGAAGCCCAACATTCGGAATCCAACACGGAAGCAATACAAACCCTCAACCATACTAAACCTGTTAAGGGACATTAGGCATAACTTTCTCTAGAGACCTCAGATTAAGGTTTTCTTAGGATAAATAGAAAGAGAACTTCAAGATCTACAACTTTTATGAAGACCTTGAAGACCAATTCTGTCATCTAGAGGATCAACTTTGGATCAGAAGATGTTTTAGTTAAACTAAGATGAAACAAAAAGTCAACCTAAGATGAATTGGAAAAATAGTTATAACATTCTGTAAAGAACTTGGATTAAGGTATTCTTTGGATGAATAGAAAGATAACATCAATATCTACATCTTTTATGCAGATCTTGAATATCAATTCTATCATTTAGACGATCAACCTTTGACCAGAAGATGTTCTAGTCAAACTAAGATGAAACAAAAAGTCAACCTCAGATGAATTGGAAAAATAGTTGTAACTTTCTGTAAAGAACTCAGATTAAGGTATTATTTAGATGAATAGCAAGAGGACTTCGAGATATACAATTTCCATGAAGACTTTGAAGACCAATTCTTTCATCTAGAGGATCAACTTTGGACCAGAAAATATTATGATCAAACTAAGATGAAACGGAAAGTCAACCTAAGACGAATTGGAAAAACGGTTATAACTTTTTGTATAAAACTTGGATTAAGGACTTCAAGATCTATAACTTTCATGAAGACCTTGAAGACCAATTTTGTCATCTAGAGGATTAACTTTGGACCAGAAGATGTTATGGTCAAACTAAGGCGAAACAAAAAGTCAACCTAAGACAAATTGGAAAAACGATTATAACTTTCTGTACAGAACTTGGATTAAGGAATTATTTAGATGAATAGAAAGCAGACTTCAAGATCTACAATTTCATGAAGACCTTGAAGACCAATTCTATCATCTAGAGGATCAAATTTGGACCAGAAGATGTTCTGGTCAAACTAGGACGAAACAGAATGTCAACCTAAGATGAATTGGAAAAATGGCTATAATTTTATGTACATAAATCAGGTTAAGGTTTTCTTTAGATGAATAGAAAGAGGACTTCAAGATCTACAACTTTCATGAAGACCTTGAAGACCAATTCTTTCATCTAGAGGATCAACTTTGGACTAGAAGATGTTCTGGTCAAACAAAGACGAAACAAAAAGTCAGCCTAAGAAAAATTGAAAAAACGGTTATAATGTTCTGTACAGAACTTGGATACAGGTTTTCTTTAAATTAATAGAAAGAGGACTTCAATATCTATAACTTTAATGAAGGCCTTGAAGACCAATTCTGTCATCTAGAGGATCAACTTTGGACCAGAAGATGTTCTAGTCAAACAAAGATGAAAATGAAAGTCAACCTAAGACGAATTGGAAAAACGATTTTAATTTTCTATACAGAACTGGGATTAAGGTGTTCCTTAGATGAATAGAATGAAAACTTCAAGATATAAAATGGTTATGAAGACCTTGAAGACCAATTCTATCATCTAGAGGATCAACTTTGGACCAGAAGATGTTCTGGTTAAACTAAGGCGAAACAGAAAGTCAACCTAAGACAAATTGGAAAAACGGTTATAACTTTCTGTACAGAACTTGGTTTAAGGTATTCTTTGGATGAATAGAAAGAGAAATTCAAGATATACATTTTTATGAAGACCTTGAAGACCAATTCGATCATCTAGAGGATCAACTTTGGACTAGAAGATGTTCTGGTCAAATTAGGTCAAAACTGAAGGTCAACCTAAGATGAATTTGAAAAATGTTTATAAGTTTCTGTACAGAACTTAGATTAAGGTGTTCTTTAGATGAATAGAAAGAGGACTTCAAGATCTACAATGCTCATGAAGACTTGAAGACCAATTCTGTCATTTAGAGGATCAACTTTGGACAAGAAGATGTTCTGGTCAAACTAAGATGAAACAGAAAGTCAACCTAAGACGAATTGAAAAAATGGTTATAATTTTTTGTATAGAACTCGGATTAAGGTGTTCTTTGGATGAATAGAAAGAGGACTTCAACATATACATCTTTCATGAAGATCTTAAAGATCAATTATGTCATCTAGAGGATCAACTTTGGACAAGAAGATGTTCTTTTGAAACTAAGGTGAAACAGAAAGTCAACCTAAGAAGAATTAGGAAAACAGTTGTAACTTTCTGTACGAACGCATATTAAGGTGTTATTTGTATGAATAGCAAGAGGACTTCAAGATCTACAATTTTTATGAAGACCTAGAATACCATTCTGTCATCTAGAGGATCAACTTTGGACTAGAAAATGTTCTGGTCAAACTAAGATGAAATAGAAAGTCAACCTAAGACGAATTGGAAAAACGATTATAACTTTTTATACAGAATTCAGATTAAAGACTTCAAGATCTACAACTTTCATGAAGACCTTGAAGACTAATTTTGTCATCTTGAGGATCAACTTTGGACCAGAAGATGTTCTGATCAAATTAAGACGAAACAAAAAGTCAACCTAAGATAAATTGGAAAAATGATTATAATGTTCTGTACTAAACTTGGATTAAGGTGCTCTTTAGATTAATAGAATTACGAATTCAATATCTACAACTTTTATGAAGACCTTGAATACCAATTCTATAATCTAGAGGATCAACTTTGGACTAGAAGATGTTCTGGTCAAACTAAGATGAAAATGAAAGTCAACCTAAGACGAATTGGAAAAACGGTTATAATTTTTTGTACAGAACTCGAATTAAGGTGTTCCTTAGATTATTAGAAAGAGGACTTCAATATATACAATGGTTATGAAGACCTTGAAGACCAATTCTGTCATCTAGAGGATCAACTTTGGACCAGAAGATGTTCCGGTCAAACTAAGACGGAACAGAAAATCAACCTGAGATGAATTGGAAAAATGCTTATAACTTTCTTTACAGAACTCGGATTAATGTGTTCTTTGGATAAATAGAAAGAGGACTTAAATATATACATCTTTTATGAAGACCTTGAAGATCAATTCTGTCATCTAGAGGATCAACTTTGGACCAGAAAATGTTCTGGTCAAACTAAAATGAAACAGAAAGTCAACCTAAGATGTATTGGAAAAATAGTTGTAACTTTCTATACAGAATTCAGATTAAGGTGTTATTTGGATGAATAGCAAGAGGACTTCAAGATATACAATTTTCATGAAGACCTTGAAGACCAATTCTATCATATAGATGATCAACTTTGGACTAGAAAATGTTCTGGTCAAACTACGACGAAATAGAAAGTCAACCTAAGAAGAATTGGAAAAACGGTTATAACTTTTTGTACAGAACTCGGATTAAGGACTTCAAGGTCTACAACTTTCATGAAGACCTTGAAGACTAATTATGTCATCTAGAGGATCAACTTTGGTCCAGAAGATGTTCCGGTCAAACTAAGACGGAATAGAAAGTCAACCTAAGACAAATTGGAAAAACGGTTATAACTTTCTGTACAGAACTTGGATTAAGGTATTCTTTGGATGAATAGAAAGCGGACTTCAAGATCTACAATTTCATGAAGACCTTGAAGACCAATTATGTCATCTAGAGGATTAACTTTGGACTAGAAGATGTTTTGGTCAAATTAGGACAAAACAGAAAGTCAACCCAAGATTAATTGGAAAAATGGTTATAATTTTCTGTACAGAACTCAGGTTAAATTTTTCTTTCGATGAATAGAAAGAGGACTTCAAGATCTACAACTTTTATGAAGACCTTGAAGACCAATTCTGTCATTTAGGGGATCAACTTTGGACCAGAAGATGTTCTGGTCAAACTAAGACGAAACAAAAGGTCAACCTAAGACGAATTGGAAAAATGGTTATAATTTTCTGTATAGAACTCGGATTAAGGTGTTCTTTAGGTGAATAGAAAGATGACTTCAAGATCTACAACTTTCATAAAAACCTTAAAGACCAATTCTATCATCTGGAGGATCAACTTTGGACTAGAAGATGTTCTATTCAAACTAAGATGATGCTGACGTCATACAAAGATGATGCTGACGTCATACTAAGACGAAGAAAACTTTACAACTTATAATGCTCGTATCTCCCAACTCTGATATCTAAAATTTACAAACTTTATATCCTTGAAAAGCTGGAAAGATCCTTTACAACTTTTAGGAAGACTATTTTTACCAGTTCTACCTAGATCATTCCATATTTTCCCCTGAAGTCAGTGCACAATTCTATCTGTAACATCCCATTACTTGTGGGAGGGTTAGAATGGTAAATGTGAGTGACTAATGAGAGTTAGAGATGCATTTTCATGTTCATGCATAAAAATGCCATACACATACATGAATAGTGAATTTATTTACACATGAAAATAATTGTATATGCATTCATGAATACTTTCGGGTATAATTGGATTGATTTGAGAATTATGAATGAATTTACATTGGAAATAGTAATGATTGGTGGAAATTCCATATTTGTAGGTGTTGGTGAATTTAGGAGTTTCCTTTGAAAATTATGGAGTATTGAGAAAGAAATATTTATAATAAGAAACAAGAAATTAAAAGAAGTTTTGGAGATAGTTGGATTGTAAAGATGACAGTCAAGGGAGTTAGTTTCAAAAGAAACTAAGTTGGAACTTGGGTATTGGGTGAGTAACAAGTGTTACTTAGGCTTTTGTACTCTTGCTAGAAGTAGGTTTCTATTCTTTGAGGATTGACAGATTAAGCCTTTTCCAAGTCCTTTCTTTATTATCATCTTTCTAAAACTTCCTTTTGAAACCCCGAGTCTTCCATCAAATAACATCTAAGAGACCTCTGTGTTTTTCCTTTCTTTCACCAAACCTACTTTGCTATTGTGTCCTCTACCATAAGAAAAACCAGAAGCTACTTATTTCACTCAGTGAAGTACGAAAATTTTGTAGAGAGTAGGGCTTGAAGATTTTGGAGTTTCAGCAAGTAAGTAGTAAATAAATCTTTTAGATTTGGGGATTCATGCAACAAATTGCAAAGTTACTACCATTTGCATGAAAAATGACATTCTTGTGTTTGTTCATAAATACTGTGTTATTGGAGGATGAAAAATTCGGTTACGGTGTTAATTTAATGTTTGAAAGGTTATGAGCATTGAGTGTTATAAAAGTAATTTTTGGAGTCGGATGGAAGAGATAATTCAGGTAGATAATGAATTAAAGGTAAAGTGTTGAAAGTTGGAAAAATCTTGAAAAAGGTTAACTGAATATGTTTCAGTATTTTAGCCACAACTTTTTCTCTAGTGATCTAAATGACATGATTCTTGATTCAGAGTAAACTAGGAACATATGGATACATTTTCTATGAAGGCATCTAATCTCAGTTATGTCTCTAAAAGTCTCAAAATTTATGAAGTTATGGAAGTGATATGGTATGTTGGTGTGTGTCTGTGGAAAAATTATAATTGATGTGTGTTTTGTATAAACAATGTGACATATTGTGAACGTGGAATAAGGTGAATGATATATTATGTGCAATGATGAGATGCATGAATTGAGTGAACTATCGATGATGGTTAGCTCATGAGTTCGTAAAACTCATCAAAATTGCAACGTTATCTTTTCAGGACCGAGGGACGATTCTAGCTACTGAGAGGCTCCACCAACCGTGTGGGTTGTGTGTTGGCAAGGGAGGTCATGACTCAAAGGTCAATCAGCTGGTGTTCTTTCTGGTGGTTTAGATAACTTTGATGTACTTTCCTCATTCATGTGGCACTATTGTATTAGGTTTATGATGATGTACATATGGATAATGTTGAAAGACAATGTAGATTTCGATTTTGTGAAATGCAATGAGGAAAAAGTTGGTTTTAAAATATAGTGATCATCTTATTGATGCTTTAAGTGAATTATGTTACCATTCCGTATGAAGGGAATGTAGTGATGGATCGTAACTCGCCCTTGTCGTAGGATATGTATCGGAATGACCTTCAGGTATCCCGGTGTATACCCCACAGTAAGGGGGCGCTACATCCAGGTGGTATCAGAGCATGGTTTAGCATCTGTTGGGACATATAGGAATGATAAGCATGAAATATTTTGAGCAATGCGGATAATGATTGAAGTTATTATTTGTTATAGGTCATCCTCCCTAGGTGATCAGATTGAGCCTCCTAGTGTTCCTAAGAGAAACGAGAGGAGGTACAATAGGTTGCGGAAGCAAGGAGCCATAGATTTCTATGGTAGCACAGACCCGACTGAGGCCGAGTGATGGTTAGATAGGACGGAGAGAGTCTTTGATCAGATGGACTACGAGCCTGATGAGAGGTTTGACTATGCAACATCATTACTGCAGGGCCCAGCTTACCAGTGGTGGAAGACTATTCCAGGCAGTACCACCAGGCCTTGTCAATTGAAATGGGAAGACTTCCTAAGAGTCAAGGCAGTTCTGGCAGGAGCTTCAGTAAGCGCCAGAATAGACAATTAAGATCTTTAGGTGGGTACAGGCAGTCAGGATTCAGACAAAGGGGTGGTTTTACGCAGGCTGGTGGTGGAAGAGGCACAGTGCAGAACCAACGACCCCCATGTGAGCATTGTGGGAAAAGGCATGGTGGAGAGTGTTGGATTGTGTCAGGAGCTTGTTTTGCATGCGGCTCTTCAGAACTCATGTAAATTTTAGCACTTTCATGTAAGATAGGAGAGAGAGTGATAAAAATGCAAGAATCCTTTCTTTCACCCTCACAATTTTGGTTAACCTCAAAAGAAAGAAGAGCTTTTCATCAAGTGCATCACTTTTTTCTTTAATCAATCATAAAGAAGTCAATAAATGAGACTCTTGTCATTTATCTTTAAGATGGCTATATGAAAAGACTATTAGCCTAAATATGACCTATCAATTTTAGTTTTTGATGATGAAAGAAGGAAGATGGTCTATCTAATGTACCTCTTTCTTCTTTAATTCAATGAATGCTAATAGGTTACATGCTATCATTAATAGATAACTATTAAACCATTTAATGGTAAGATCATTACTCCATTTAATGATGATAATGCATGACAAATAATCTTTATTTAGCAATTCAATGCTAAATGTGCAGCTACACATTCAACCGAATAAAACCAAAATTCCTTCTCTTTTCTTTAAATTTTTGTAATATAATTAATTAAATTAAACCAAAGTCTAGCCTATTTCTAAGTGTTCATTTGGGCTTCTAATTAACCATTAATTAGTATTAACCATTAATTAGTACAAGCCCAACATTCAATTACGGGCTTTAAAACCTCCATTTATATTTCTCACTTTGCTTGATAACCTTCTTTGAAGCCAAGTGGGGAATCTTATTGGACTTAGATAATTCAACCTCCAATAAGTCCAGAATTAATTTAATCTCATTAGAATTAATTCTAGCTTCTTAACTATATGTCATTTCACAAAAGACAATTAGTTGAACTCTTGAATTAATAAATATTATGAGAACACATATTTCAAATAATATATCCAATTGTTATAAACCTTATTATAGCCATCTGCACAACAAAGGGTAAAATTACCGTTTTGCCCTTATGTTGGTTTTACCTTTTAGATCTTCCGTTTTGTTCTATATGGTGATTAACACACAAGATGTCATCTTAGTGTTAAGACTTGATGGGTAGCTAGTCCATCAAACTCCTGGAACTATTTTAACCAGCAATTTTCACAAAACATCTAGAAGTGATGATGTCACTATATTTGAGTGAATATTCCCTGATACATGTTTCAATTAATAATTCCAACATGCAGACACTAGATTAATACTCTGTAAAAATCCATTCCGATCATATCAAGAATTATAATGAAGCACTTATGAGTTCACCACTCATCAATATTGTGGTCCACAATAAGCAAATGCTAAAAATGTATGTTTTAAGACTAAAGTAACGACCTACTTTATTCTTGAAAACATACTGGATTCCAAATTCATTTAATAGTTTCATTATAGATAGTCGACTACTACCATGATATGAAACTCATAATTTCCTTGAAGTAAACTCCTTTATTTACACAGAGATAAATCGCAACACTATAGTCTAAACCATAATCAAGCGACCCACTTGATTATTCAATTGTGAATCCATTATTTTAGATTCTTATAATATATATTTTTCTCATACATCTCTATGTATATGTATATTACTTATAAAGGACTCTTGGTACCTTATGACTAGATATATAATTCTACTAAGAAACCAGACTCTTTTGTTTTATTAATAATAAATATTTTCATTACAAAACTATAACTGAAGAAAATTAAGTTACATGTAAATACATTTGCTTTCCAGGTCACAATATTTACATAACTCCAACATTATTATGAGTCCAAGTAAAGTCATAAAGCTTATCATAATATAAACACTTGCTCCCCAAACCTAAATCATACATTGTCCCTGCTGTATGCATAAGATAATCAGAGCTCACAAAAATAATCAATAGAAATAAAACACAAACTAGAAGACTCCCCTGAGGAGTAAGCATCAGAAAGGAGATGTACTATAGTGTTGATGGACATAGAGGTACCACCCCTATGAATTGGAGCAAAGCATCCAAATTCTTGTCAATATTAGAAATTTTACGTTACAATCTTTCTAGCTAAAAGTGGTATTCATGACAAATTGGTGGGTTCGTTTAGAAGATACAAAGGTAGTGGAATGTCATGATCCTCTTATTACATTGATAATGAACCTCTCTGGGGGCGATCACATCGTATAAAACTAAATGTCCTCATTTGTTGCTCGAGTACCCTCATCCTCATTGAATCCAACCAAGCACCAAAATTGAATCATACTTTGTTTACCATACACCAAATAAAGAACAAATCCTTTTTAGTGCAAGTATACGTTATAGCCTTCCGACTTGAATAATTAAAGGCCAAAAAATGCTACATATAAATCCACTCCATCTCATTAAGATAATTACCCTTAGATTTACTTGGATGATTAGCAAACGGTTTAGAAGATATTGATTTCCATGCTTGAAAAGAATTAAACTCACCATAGTCCATTACAAGAAAACCGTGAAGTAGTGATGAAAAGATACCGACAGAACGGATACCGTTTGAAAATAGCAACAGTATTGTCATTTTCATTGCTATATTAGTCTAATATAGCGACGGAACAAATGTCTATTGCTAAATTTGGAGTGAAAAATTCCCGGTAAAATATAGCGACGGAAAAATACTGTTATAAAAGCTTTTGTTGGTAATTTTCCACGGAATGATATAATCGATCGGTAAACTTGTTAGCGATAATTTAATATTTGACGACGGAACAATGGTCGTAGGTACTTTTGTTGTTAAGAACATCATTTTTGTTAAATTGAAATGACGTAGTTTTTGTTCTGCCGAAACGACGTCGTTTCGGTGATCTTGAAACATTGTTTAATTGAACCAAAACAACATCATTTTGGTGAAGTGAAAGACTATTTGTTAGCCCCAAATTTTTTTTTTTAGGACTAAGCATGATTAAAACTAAATTGATTAAGTTAGATATGCATTAAAAATGATAGATGAAGAATTAATGAAGAATTAATGTGTTAGTTGGTTAGTTAGATTAGAATTAAATGAAATGGGCCTAAGATAAATGGGCTTGAGTGATCAAATGAAGTAGAAGAAGAAAAGAGTATAAATGGGCTTGAAAGGAAGAAGTGGGCTTAAGAGGATGTAGGGAATTAAAGGATTTTGGGCTTAAGTAGTTAAATGAAGAAGGAGAAATTAAATGAAGAATGAAGTGGAAGATGGGCTTAGGCTTTGTGGGCTTGAGTGTAGGAAAATGAAGGAAGAAGAAGATGAAGGAAGGAGGAAGAAGAGGGAACCAATGGGCTTAAGTGAGTGAGCCCAAGTGAGAATAAGAGGAGGTATAAAAGAGGTGAATTAAATGAGTTGGATGAGAGGAAGAGGAAGTTTACGTAAAATAGAGAGAAAAGAGAGGGAGAGGTCGTGCGTGGAAGGAGAAGAAGGGAGAAAAGAAGAAAAAGTTTAGGGTTTGTGATTCCTTGAGAAAGAGTGAGAGTTTGAAGATATTCCAAGAGGGAAAAATGAAGAGGAGGAGCCAAGCTTCATTTTGATTCAAGTAATCTCTTGGTTGGAGGAAGATTAAAGGTAAGTTCTTGATTAAGAGTTGAGATTATGTTTGGGTTTTTGGTTAGAAGAGTTAAGAATCATATGGGTTTAGTGATTCTCTTGTTAATTTCAAGAGTTTGGCTTTTAAGTTTTTCAATTTCTAAATCCTATGTTGATTTGGGAATATTGTTGGTTTTTAATGAAGAGAGAAGAGGAAGAGAAGAGGAACAAGAAGTTTAACAAGGAATTCAAGAACCTATCGAGTTTATAAGGTGGGTACCATATTTATCTTTATGTATTTAAGCTACAAACGAAAAATAAATGCATGACATTAATGAGATTTAAATAAATGAGTTATTGTATTGAATGTATGTGATTGAATAATTAATGTGGTTGTTATGAGTAAATGAATGATTGAAATAGATGCTTGATATGAATATTGATGAGTTGATGATGATTGAGTAGTATTAAATGAAATAGCTAAAAGAGCATGAATGTGTAAGATGAATTATGCATGATAAATACGATTTGAAAAGTGATGAAGAGCATGAAAGAATGATGAAAAGATGATTTTCAAGAAACGATGAATTGGGCAAGAACAACCCAATTTTATGATGATGCATGATTAATGTGTTATGTGGGTAAGGTATTGTCCTAAGAATCGTCACGTGCACGTCGACCAAGAAGCCTTCGCCCGGCTGCCCGATTGTGGCATAGGATGATCCAACATATTGGACTCCTCAAGAATTGCCCTTATAGACTCATGAATTTGAGACTATAAGGTTGCCAAGAATAAGGACGTACCGAGCCATATTGATGTGTTTATACATGAGTTCATGAATATGCAAGAATCTTAAATGTTGAATTGTTAGAAATCATGTTTATGAATTGATCAAAGTGTATGATGCATGAATTGTGATATATTGGAATAAATGCTAAAAGTATGAATTAAATAGACTTGCTTAGTATATAAATATAAATGTGATACCCACGGAGCGAAAGCTCACCCCCCATCTTCCCATCCCTTCTCCAGGAAATGAGCAGGATCCCGAGGAGCGAGCTTAAGGCATACTCCAAGAAGTTTCTTTTGTTGTTTTTGAATTTGAAATCATTTTTGTACAAGCAATGCTTTAGTTGCATTTTGAGAAAATGTTGTATTTTGAAGTTTCATGTAATTGGGCTTAAAATGCCCACTAAAGC
>JANJEY010000008.1:52048583-52064068 GCA_024703695.1 Erythroxylum cataractarum
AAATCTTGACTTTAAGTTCTCGAAGACCCTTACCCAACTCTGAAGCTATATAACTATCTAGTTAGTAAAGACTCATCTATAGTTACTACCCTTATAAACATATTTAAGGTATTCTTTTTACGCAATTAGATAATAGGTTTTTAGCCGTTAAAAATTCTTGGGATTGTAGAATCCCAACTTAATGAGGATAATATATTCCTATTCAAGTTTTCCTCCTCATATCAGTCACACAAGGTAGTCCAAGTTGTCCTTTAACACTTCTACAACCAACCACTTTTGCACAGAGATGGAAACTAGGCTTTAATTTGTAAAAGATCGAGGTGAATCAAGTCTTCATATGGCTTAAAATATACAATCTACCACTAGAATACTAGATCACTACAGCCTTGAGTTATTTGGCTAACTACCTTATAGATTCATTATGCTTAGAAGAAGCTACTACTAGTGTGAAAAGAGTATGATATACTTGAATTTATGTGTATATGGACATTTAGCAACCTCTCCCTGAGCATATACCTATAATGTGACTAGATGAGAACACTGATCTCTCGTAAGATTCAGTAAAGGTCTCTTATAATTGGAGACCTAATTTTAAGCACAATTTAAAATGACAGCCAATAATGTAAGTCTTCAAAATAGGTTTTTATAAAGAACTAATTAACCCATTACTAAGAGGAATGGTGGCCTGGAAGATTCTTCCCTGGAGACAACTATTATGGAAACCAACTTCAAGGTTATATAAGTTAATTCTTCTGATGTACTAATGATGGGAAATTATGAAGATGAGGCTTATAATTGTGAAATACCAATGGTTAGAAATCTAGAGATAGAGCCTAAGCTCATTAAAGGAAGATCATACATCAAAAGGAATCTCTAACCTAACTAAGACTTCTTATGATACTGGTAAGAAACTCCATATTTTTAACAGAAGGAGGTCAAACTCAAAAGAGGAAAGGCTTTAAGTCTTCCCTTTAACCATGTATTTCCTTTGTTGGAATATAGGGGTGTTAACTAAACCAATAATTAGCTTTTACTAAGAGACTTTTTAAAAAACTCTAATTTTTATTTAGTAGGATTACTTGAAACCAAGATGAGAGAAGAAAATTGCAAGAATTTATTTTTATAGAGGAAGGATTGGAGATTAATTGCTAAACATCATTTACTTCGTAAAGGTAGAATTTTAGTGGCTTATGACCCCAGGATGATTAAGGTCAGGAAACTCATACAAGACCAATTTATACACATATTAGTAAGATTATTAGTCAATAATCTTAACTTAGAGATTTCATTTGTATATTCATACAATCTAGCTTTTCAGAGAACTTCTTTATGGGATGAAAAAAAGAGCCCAACTCCCTCTATCAACCTCCTAGCTAGTTTAGTGTGACTTCAATTGTATGTTGCACCAATATAAGGTAGAAACTTATGTCTTACGATCTACTTAGAGGCACTATGGGAATGTGTTAGGGATATTCAATCATTGATCTATCTTTGGAGGGAAATTTCATTACCTAGTTCAATAAAAAAATAGATTCTTAGTTTCTTATAAAAAAACTAGACAGAGTTATGATGAATGGACACTAGTTGAATTCTTTCCTAAACAATAAGGCATTTTTTACCAATCCCCTCTTTTTAGATAAAACTCTTATCCTAGTCTAAAATTTCTCTAGTTCCAAAAAAAACTTCTCATCTTTTTAGATTTAATAATGCCTTGTTATAAGTGTAAGGCTTTGAGAAAGCTCTATTGAAAAGTTTAAAGTAATATATCAAGAAGAAAAGGCTCTTTATATGTATGAAGAAGCTAAAACTAATTAAAAGAGAGCTAAAATCCCTTAATGAGTAACAAATAGGTAACGCACAATATGTTGTCACTCAAGCTATGAATCTACTTAACATAATTCAATACTAGTTAGATCCCCTTTTGACCTTTCACTTCAAAATAAGGAGAAGTTATCACTCTTCAGCTATATCAAGGCTATTGAATTTAATCATTCAATATGGAGGCAAAGATCTAGAATCAATTAGATATTGGAAGAGGATAGAAACACTTCATTTGTCCGTAACTCAATCCTTGAAGAGAAGGAAGCTCAATTCATACTTAAGCAAGCAAAATTAAAACTCAAGTAGGAATTCTCTAAGAAGCTCAATATTTTTCTCTTGTTCTCTTGGAATGCCAACTACATGTATTTCTTTTATCTAACTTTTGCAATCAATTTCCAAAGAAAAAATCACTCACTTGGAAGCTAACCTTCTAACTAGTCCATTAATAAAATATGATGTGGAGCAAGTCTTGCTCTCTATACACCTTAATAATGTACTAGGCCTATATGGATTGAAATTCTTTTTCTTTTAGAAAGCTTGGGGAAAAATCAGAACTTAGATTATAGATTTTCTCCTCAAATTCCTTATTATAGGAAAAATGATAAAGGAAGTTAATAAAACCTTTTTATACCTTATCCCCAAGATAAGTATCCCTACATCTTTTAAATACTTTAGGCCAATTACCTGTTGCAATTTATAAACTTATATCCAAGTTGTTACAAAATATATTGAAAGTGTTACTTTATAAGTGCATATATTTTACGCAAAGTGCTTTCATAAAGGAGAGATCAATTAGGGATAGCATATTAATAGCTCAGAAACTTCATAAGTGCTACAACCAGAACCACTCAAGCAAGGATTGTGATCTTAAGATAAATTTTCATAAAGCTTTTGATACCACTAATTGGAAACTTCTTATAAACACTCTCAATGATTTTTATTTTCCTAGCATGTTTGTTACCTAGATAGAATAATGCATTTCATCTATCTTATACAATGTTCATAGTAATGGAGAATCCTCTAAGCTCATTAAGAGAAATTAGGGAATTAGACAAAGTGATCCACCATATCTCTTTAATCTTTCTATGGAGGTATTCACAAGACTCTTAAGACTAGCTTCCACTAGCCAAGGGAACAAATTTAGGTTTCATTCCAAGTGCAAGAAATTGAAAATATGTAGCTTATTCTTTGTAGATGACCTTATCTTATTTTCAAAAATAGATGATAAATCCTTGTACAGTCTAATGACTGTCTTATACACGTTTAAGGAAACTCAGGTATCTCAATCAACAAAAGGAAAAGCCATCTACTTATCTCCTTAAGTGCCTCTCATCTTGCAACCTAGTTATGCCCATCATTGGCCTAATAATAAAGAGATCACCTTGTCCATTTATCTTGAGATATCGATTTCCATAAGGAAACCTACATAAAATGACTTTCTTCTACTAATTGATAGAATCAAAAAGAGCATTTTTGCTTGGTACATTAAAAGTCTCTCTCTAGTTAGTAAAATCCAACTTATCAATTATATACTAAGTCATTTGCATACACACTAGCCTTCCCACATAATGTTGTCTATTGGAATCACTAAAATTATTAAGAAACTTCTAAGAAACTTTCTTTGTTCTAGTGATCACAATTAGAAAGCTTTAGATAAAGTCAAATGGAAGGAACTTAGTACTCCTAAAAAGGAAGCAAGATTGGGAATTATTACCATTCGGTTAGCTAATAAAAAAATGATGATCAAGAGATTATGGAGACTCTTAGTGGATAAACAATCAATATGGGTCAAATGAGTGAATGAATACTACTTAAAAGAGACTAATATATGGTCCATATGACAAATAACTCTATTTCGTATGTCTTATTACAACTTATGAAGTTGAGGGACGTTGTTAAACAAGAACTCCTGCACAGAATTGTTGATGGAGCACTCACAAATTTCCAATATAACTTTTAAACTAATTTTAGACCTCTCAGGGAGATTAAGGAACTTAACCCTCTCCATTACTTGATCCTTAAAGTAGGCACTATAAACGAAGTTCTTAGTAATAGACTTGATGTGTTTGATTAGATACCCAGATCAACACTTACTAAATTTCTCTCTAATGTTACACTAAATCCAAATAGTAAGGATACCATCAGGTGGAAAGGATCCCTTAATGGCCTATTCTCCATCAAAACTTGTAGGGATACCCTTGGAAAATATTAGTTTAGTTTAGACACTCTAGTTGTACAGCATCTGCTATCCTTTGGCTCACTTAAGAGGAAATTACCTACTGTTGACAAGAGCAGCATACTCCTAGCCATACCTAGCACTCACCCTCTATGCAAGCTAGAAGAGGAAATCGTAGATGATCTTTTTTTTGCCAATGTACCTATTTTAGCTTCATCTAGAATGGCATATTGCAAAGTGGTAATAACATATCCCCTCTTTAAATTGAAATGAGTTAAGTGTCTTGGTTTTGTTAACCTCTTAGTAATGGAGATCATATAATGTATAAGATGTGCTTGGGAACACCAATTACACTCTCAGGAAAGAATGAAACTTGTTAATTTTCCAACGCCAATCCAATAATAGAGAGTTAGCATTGAAGGAACTAGTGATACTTATAAGGGAGCAACTTTTGGCACAAAATCTTCAACTTACTTGCAGCCTAAACATGGCCACATGATGGCACATGATATAAACTAAGATGTTCATAATGAACTATGCAAACGTGTTGCTTCTAACATCTCCAAACTCAACTACTTGGATTACTAAATGCTAAGTGATTTGCTTTGACCTTTTCCATGTAAATGTTCAATGCTTAAGCATAAGTTTATGTGATGTCATCTCTAGGAAAGCTACGAATAAGTTGTTCAACTTTTAACTCCTTGGTTACATGTAATCCCTTTAGATCTTTTGGTTAAATAAAATTTACTTACTTTTTTCAAAAATCTATAATCATAATTTTGAAACTTTTTATGTAATTGAATTCACACACATCTCACAACTCCTTACACATTTATAGTCAAGAATCAGATACTCTAGTACTAGTTAATACCAACTTTAGAAGAATTTAAAGAAAGAAGAAGAAGAAGAAGAAGAAGAAGAGAGAAGTGTTTTCATTTCATTCATCAAAACAGACTTGATAACCCTTTTTGAAAAAAGGTTATTATGTAACGATCATATGTAATGTATAACTAACAACAATACAAAACATTTAAAAGTTGGGTAGACTCCTATACAATTTTAAACCCACTTATTCTATTTATCAAAATGGTGACCATGAGATGTTTTAACACACATTAAATTCCCTCATTTTGTCCACCTTAAAATCTAATGTAGGCCCACTTGGCGAATTGCGTTGCACATAGAACTAAATCTTATTTGATCTGTAATCCCAAACTAATCATATGGCAGGTAGAATTTTCAACTGCATTGTGAGATATAGCGTATACAATCCGTGTGTGATAATCATATGCATGGCATATGTAGATAGATAAATAAATAATCAATCATGAAAAAGAGAGCCATTGCCTTTGGTATATATGACACGCCACCAATGGTTGCATAAATCAAGGGAAGAAATTTGGCATGAATGCATAGAGTATGATGTTTATATAAATGTAAGGTTAGGTAAATGTATGACCGCATTTGATAAGGAATCTAATACAACTAGCTAAGTTTTCATATGAGAAGAAGCTTGAAGGGGATTTATAAAGATAACAATATTGCGGATTCTAAAAATTTAACGGATCTTTATTAATTGAGTTGATAAATTATCATTACATACTAGAAGTTAATACAACAAATATTTGATCACTTATAGCACTATGTCTACAATTTTTTATATATGCGGGCGGATTTACAACGGGACCAACTGCCTCCAACAAATTCTTTATAAAATAATTATTTTTTTTAATTTTGCCCTTATAAAAAAATAAAATTTTACTCCTATTAAAATTTTGTTTCCATTAAAAATAAAATTTTGTTCCTACTTAAAAAGAATTCTAGATCTGACCCTTGACAGTAGCAATGAAAAATATGGAGTTTGGAGATCATCTTTACTTCTAGTCCATATTGATTACTAGATGTGACGGGTAATCTCAAAACCTACTGATTTAGACGTACATTCTTGATCAGTGGTAAATGACTTGTTAGTGAAGGAATTATTAGAAAGTATATAAATTAATTTATCCGTTTGTGTTTCCCGATTTCTCTAATATAAAAGCAATTTTAGGTATTGGATTGCACAGGTTTTTCGAGTGGCTGATGTTGGCTGCTAATAAGAAGCAAGTGGGAAGGTAGAACGTACTGTAGTGAAGCAGGAGAAGGAACAAGCTAGTATATTATTTTGCATATGTTGAAAACTGAAGACAGATGAAAAGATGGATTGCGGTTTTCGAGTAAAATTTTGCCTCTTTCTGGTTGGTGCATTAGAATGTTGATATTTGTCGTTTAGTAAGGTGCGGCAGACAACGTCCAGATGTTAATGTGGAGGCATATATTTATATATGTACACATATGGTCAGGACAAAGCACAAATGGACACAGCCTGTACAGCCCCAAGGCAAAGGAATAGATATCCATAGTCACTAAGATTAGGACATGAATTACTGCTGTTCAGAAGGGAAATAATTAATAAGACGTTGAAGGATCATGCAAATTGCTCTCCCCAGCTATTATGTATTACGAACTAAACTAGAATATCATTTACTGACATGATAAATAAGAAAAGGTGATAGTAACGAACGTGATCCTCATAACAATAAAATTTTATATATCAATGGGAACTAAGATAAGCAAGATACGTACGTGGTCTTCAATTTCGAAAGTTGAAAGAGAGAGATTAATGGAAAGTGTTTTCGAGAATTGTGGGTGACAATGCAATTATAGAAATGATCACATGCTCGATGGCATGCTTTGATTCCCTAAACAAAAGCAAATTGAATAAAACCAAATAGAAATGAGAGATGTCTCTCATCCATAGTCACATGCATGCTTCCTGGGGACCATCAATTCCTTAAATATTACACTAAAGCATGAAATGAGAAGATCCCAAAAAAAGCAAATTACAAAAAATATATACATTATATAAAAATAAAAAAAAGGGGTTGTTGCTATGCTCTCTCTCAAATCTTACTTCTCAATAGAATACAACTCAGACCCCTATAAAGGACAGTTGGTATAAATTATGGAAAAAAAGAGATTCATTTGCATGCTGGATTACAGTCACCTTTGCTTTGAAAGAACATTACATGCCTTGATTGCTGCAACTGTCCTCTGCTTTTAACATCTTTGTAGTAACACTAAGACGAGGATTATCGCCATTTTAGGTGGCCTTCTCGATCTCCTCCCTAGAGATGCGAGTAGGAGAGAGGAGAGGAAACTTCCCAGCTGTGACAAATTCTAGGAAGCTCCCCATCCAATTCTTTTCCTTGATTTAATATCAATTTGCATGCGTTCGACCTTCTCTCAACAGATTAAGCCTTGTTTTTAAAGTGGATTAAACTATAGCATCACTCCTAAATGATTACTACTGTTTAATTAGTACCTTAAATATTGTAGCATAACATCGTATAATTAACATGCGTTAAATTAAGCTTAGACTGGTAATTCATAAATTATAGTATATATATGTGCAACGTTTGCTGTATTAATATAAATAAATCATAGAGATGTAGACGTAACTGTAGTTTACGCCAGCCAAATCTAACAAGTACGGAAGAATGTTTTATAGGAAATTTCAGTTATGTGTATTGGGTAATTAAAAGACGATCGATGATACACATCGGTAATAAAATGGTGCCCTAGAAATTATAATTAATCTTGAACAAGAAGAAACTTTTAATTAAACTTTAGCAACTACTATAGGGTTTCGCAATCTCAACTGGTAAACGTTAACCTTTTTCTTTTATGGAATATCTACTGTGTCTTGGTTAATTTTCATCGAAATTCTCATTTGGTCGGGTCGATCTCCGGATTCTGCTGGATTCTGTCACATCTTTTTAACCTTCAACGTAAAGGGTTCTCTTAGCCTGGAATTGGCAAATGTGAAATGTTATATATATATATGTATGAGATAATTAATATTGGTTGTTATAATGTACACTGCTTTTGATTCATTAATACATATCTTTTGTAGTATTTTCCTTCAAAGTTAAATATATATTACACACATGGGTACAAGAGACAAAAAGTAGGGAATTTATACTGTAGAAGACAAATGAAATACAATATTACAAAACTGTTAATTAATAGATTGTGCAAATATACACAAAGTACAGATTTTTACAACCTTGAAAGACAGATAGCAATAACCTAAACTGATAGTTAGCACATTTAACAAAGTCCTTCCTCCTACCTAAGCCCTGCCTCAACAATGCCATGTAATTCCATGGGACTATAAATCAATCCATTTCGTCTTCCAAGGATCAACTGTGTTGTTTGAGCGACACCGAACCAACAATCACAATCAAAAAGTAAACAAATAGAAAGGCAAAAAATAAAAATAAAAATAAAAAAAGAAAAGCCAGGGCCGTTAAGGGTCAGCATGTGGCAAATTAGCAATGGTTGAAATGTGATCTTCGTTATGATTGTTTGGATAATGCAAATGGGGAATTGGTCCGTTCAATTTTCAAGGGGCAAGATTGGTAACTTTGGGCCTGGTAGTGAGGTGGTATGATTGGACAGGCAGGTTCAAGGATTGGGTGAACAGTTCATGACCCTTGATCTTGATATTTATCAAGCACGGTGCTTGATAGACGCTGAAAGATCACGGGTGCACCGTACTGTGGGTAAAGTAACATCAGGACCGTTGGTGCGTGTTGATAGGTAGGTGCCAATCTAAAGGAGAAGCGTTGAAGTATGATTGCAAGCGTTAATTTGGCTTGCAAAATAGCTAGATTTTGGCCAATGCAGGTACGGACCCCGAGCCCAAATGGAATGAACGCCAGAGGATGCTTCGCTGCCCTGGCAACCCCATCAGAGAAACGGCCAGGATTGAATTCGTTTGCGTCGTTTCCCCATATGCTCTGATCATGATGAAGGGCTAGGATTGGTATCAAAAGCTCTATTCCATGTGGGATCTTATATCCGCCCAGCTCTACATCTGCTTTAGTCCGTCTGATCGTGGCTATTGTTGGAGGATAAAGCCTCAAGGACTCATTTAGAATCATGGTCAGCTGCACACCAGATAAAGCGGACAACATTTAAAATTAAACACAAGTTGGATAGAATTAAAAGGAAAGGGCGGGTTTGGGATTTGGACAAGCTGAAAGCATCAAATGTAATGTTTGATTGGCGACGCATGCAATGGGGTTGGGGAGGTGGAGGTGTTACCGTCTTAAGCTTCACAACATCATCTTTGGTGGGGTTGTCACGTGATCCACACACCCGCAGTACCTCGTCACGTGCAAGCACCTGCCACTCTGGGTGCATTGCAAGTAGGACCGTTGTCCACGTCAGCAGATTGGATGTGGTCTGCTTGCCCGCAAAGAAAAAGCTCTTGCACTCTTCCAGTATGTCATGAACAGTCACATTTGGACATGAATTTGAGGCTTGAATCATTAGTCCCAACAAGTCCTTTGGTACCTTGGTTTCTTGTACAATGTTCCATGTACTCTCTTTCCGCTTCTCGATCAACTTCTTCAACGATTTCCTTATCTCCTTGTCCAATTTCCTCGATTTAATGTTTTTCTTTGTGGGAAAAAACCTTTTGTTTTTAAATTAACAAAAGTAAGTATTGTTTCACTAGAACTGAATAATAATGATAATAATAATTATTAAAAAATAGGATTTTTTTGTTTTAAACCTGTAACCAGGAATAAACACTTTTTGAAATGCCTCGGCGGCAAGCACCATCTGCTGGGCTTGTAATCGGAAGATGGCTTTACCATCCTCGTAGCTGCTACCAAAGGCTGTTCTTGTGATGATATCTTCGGTTAGAGTTTGAAACCATTCAGATATTTCAATCTCTATCTCCTCCCCCGAATTTGGCTTCACCGCCCATTGGTCCACCATATCCACCACGCTCTTCCCCACAACCGGTACTAACAACTACGAACATCAACATTAAATTCACAAAATAATTCAACCATACATAACTAGACAAAAAAGAAAAATAATTAAATTCTTAATTACTTTGAGATTTTCCATGTGGAACGTAGGTGTGATGATTTTTCTGTGGTGAGCCCATTTTTCACCTTTGAGGCTAAGAAGGCCATCTCCTTCCAGTTGTTTAATGAGAGGGTGAGCCTCCACCTTCTCGTAGCAGTCTGACTTGGAAGTGAAAATTTCCCTAATCAAGTCGGGATCAGAGACCGTGAGCCGAACCGTGGGTCCAAACCACACCAGAAATGTTGCACCTTCAATCAAACAGACATGCCATTAATTTCCAAGATTATGCTTCATTAGGTATATTGGTTACATTACCTATTTTGCAATAGCATCTGGTCATTTAATTACTTAAATCAAATATCATGACCTCTACAAATGGGGGCAAGCTAGCCAGAAAAGAACAAAGAAAGTTACTTTTGCACCAAGTTAGACCTTCCACACATCCTCATGTAGTAAGTGTCAAGTATGCGAAAAAGAGTAATTACCAACAAAATTACATTAGACCAGCTAGCCATCAATTGAATGTGGGGAGAGAGAGAGAGAGAGAGAGAGAGAGAGAGAGAACACAAGTGACATGTAGGAAGAAGACAATTGAAACTGTGGAGCTATACAACATTTTGATCATACCATGAGAGGTTGTTAACTTTGTGGAATACAGAAAACAAAGCAAATGACAAAACTGCAACCCATGTTTGAGTGCACAAACAAATACAATACGTCCTTTTCGTTTCTTTTCTCATCTTTTACAAGCTACGAGGAGTGGCGAAAATGATCTGATGAGAAATGAAAATGGTAAAATTTTTCAATATAGAAATAATAACTATGAAGTAAGTTTAGTTCTTAAGGGAAAAGAGAAAATGAGAAAGGAGGAGAAGAATACAAAGAAGGGGAACAGTCCAAACTCAGAACTTCAACATCAAGCATCAAAGCGCAGAAAAAAGGCTGAAAAAGTTTTAAAAAGAAGTACATGAACTCAAAGACAAAGGAAAAAAACACCAGAAAGCCTTTTAAAAGGCACAAATTTTGGAAGATGGATTAACAAACCAACCCAAAGAAACACATCATAACAGAACCACCATCCCCAGCTTTAATGATTGACACTAAAGCTCATCCTACCTATGCTTTAACAAAGCAAAGCCTCACAACCCACATTGATACACAATTTTCAGTGCTTTCAGAAGCACTCCCAAGTCCTAAACTGGTTACAACTTGTAGTGCAACAAGCTCAGAGCTGGAAACAAATTTAACAAACTTCAAAACCATTCAAACAGTTTTGAACAGCATGAAAGTTCGTGTGTAACAGTGGGAGAGATAGAGATCACATCATCAAGCGGTGCTTGTAATTAAACAAAATATTTATGTACCATAGATTTTTTTCCAGTGATGGTAAAAAGCAAGAACTCTAGGAAGTATGTTGTGGGAAAAAGGCATGGGTTGAGAAGAGGCCTTTAACATCATATCCACCACTTCCTTGACATTGCCTATGAAAAAACGATAAGGAGGTCCTCTGATTCCTTGCTTAGAGAAATGATCTTCAATTCTTCTGGGTCTCCACCAAAATAAAACAACAATCTTTAAAACAAAAACGAAGGCCAAGAAAGAGAAACCAAGAAGCTTTAGCCAGTAGAAGAACATGTCTTCCATGGGAGATAGAAGAAGAGAGAAAGAGACAAGAATATGTATATATAGAGAAAAAAAGAGAAACAACAGTAGCTAACGCAGTCTCTCTTCTCGTTGTTGAGAAAGTGAATAAGGAAAGGGTATGAGAAACGAGTAATAGCAGAGCTTAAATTCAGTTTCTTTTGGGTTTCAAAAAACCATCTTGATGTTGTGCTTTACTTTGGCTTATGTTGTTAGTTTAGGCATTAGCGAGTGTGCAACAGGCTTTTTAATACTGTCCCTTAGACAGAGAGAGAAATAAAACAAAGAGAGAAGCTAACAAGCAAGGCCAACGCCGTTGGGGCCGCCATTGGAATTCTAATGGTCAACTAGATGGTAATATATCCATTAAATTCTTTATTGGAGTTTTTTTGTTTTTAACCTTCATCCTTGTATTTTTTGTATTTTGCATTATTGAATTATTTCTTTTCTTTTCTCAGCTTGCTTTCCTTTGGGTAAGGATATTCTTGTCTTATTCTTCTCATTTCCAATTCCATATTTGTTTTCGTATCTTGCTTTGTGTTAACTTTGGAAGTATTTCGCATTGAACACTATAAAACCTTAGGCCACTTGGAAATTCGGTACAAAAGATTCCATCAATTACAAGTTTCATAGTTACTTATTCGTTAAATTTATTAATTTTAAGATTCCGAACGTTTGTAATTCATGAATTTTGAAGATACATTCTTTCTCTTATACAATTTAACTTTGCCCTTTTGACCATAAAACTAAAATCAGTTGTAATATCTTTTTATCAATTTTATTGGCATTTTCATTTATTTTAAAATATATTTTTTTAATTGGTAATATTTATTTTTGTTGTTAAAAACACAACAATTAAATCAAAAAGAAAACAATTAATCTAATGATTTTGGTTTTTTATATCCTTAATTAGAGGGAATTCTCACTATGATAAAAGTTGAGAAAGGTGAAATGTGGTGTTTTTAAATTATTTTTTATTTTTTAGATATGCTCACTCCTTACTTTTAAAAGGTTTTTAAAAATATTTTCTTTGCTTGTTTTGAAACATTCATATTTCAGTGCTTGTATTTTGATTTTTTTAGTTAATTTTCTTTTTTTAGTAATTCAATGAATATATAAATATATAAATAAAGATATGTACAATCAAGATATTTGCGAGAATGCAATCTCTAGTCTATACAAAGGAACCTAACATGTGTGCACTAGGAGCAATTTTCTTACATATTATAACATTTTAATAAATTCTTTCTATAAAATATTTTTAATATTTTTATGTAATAAATAGTTAGATTTTCTGATCGAACAAGTTTCAAAATAATAATTGGGAATTAATATATATTTCACACAATGATTTTTATGAGCATTTTACATAACTATTGAAATTGAGGTTAGTAGGCATGCATATTAAAAATAAATGAAATATTATACAATAATTTATGTTTGATAGTATTGATGATGATATAATTTTTATTTAAAAATAAACAATTAATAAGAATGGAATTAAGGACTAAATAATTCATATAATAAAATTTTTATTATGAACTAAACATGTTAAGAGTAAAAACTTGTCTACATTAATTACAAAGTAGCATTTTAGATTTATCTATCAAATATGAAACGGCGGAATATTTAATTACATTTTTGTATAAGTGCTTAACCATAAGTGTGAATTTTAGGCTCATCATTTTGGGAATTCAAATTTTAGTTTGTAAGACCTTTTATATATTTTGAAATATTTTAGTAGGATCCACAATCACAACTATATTGTTATTTCCATCCATTGTATTCATGATTAACTCTTTTTTCTTGTGATATAATTTGTAGAAAGTTATTACTTAGAATTCTAGAATTGAAGTTTCTTATCAAACAAAAATTTGATGGGAAAAAACAAAAAAAAATTAATAAAAAAATGATACTTGTCATTATTACCCAAATTTTGTTATTTTTTATATATAATTGAGTTATTTCTATGTATTGTATTTAAGGATGGTAGAATTTATATTGGAACGTGTAAATTTAGTTGGAATTTCATATAGCAATTATTGTTATTCACACATAGTCTTAAATTTTTTTTCAATTTTAACGATATACGTTAAATCCATTTTTTTAATTGTTTGAGTTATAGGTTATAGTGATGAAATGTGATTATCTATTATGGTAGTGTTGGTGTGAAAAGTTTATAGTTTTGTGGATGTATGGTATGCTTTTACTATATTATTTGATAAGATTGTACCTTTGAACATATTATATGGGCCATGGAGTCATGTCTTGTCCATATATAGGCTCTATAGTTTCCCATGGGATGTCATGATCTTAAAATTTAAAAACTAAGACATGATTAATTTTGCATTGATCTTAAGTTTGAAAACTTAGATGTGACATGATTTGAGGGCTGTAATTAAGATATGACATTGTAATTTTAGGGCATTATATTGGAGCTATAGCTTCATGATCATTTATTTATGTGGAGAATGATAACATGGGAGTATTGACATAATTACTTAATGTAAATACAATATGTTTGAAAGGCGTATAAAATTTGTTATAACATTTTGAATATTGGTAATTTGTATAAGTGCGATTCCAAATTTATATATTATAAGCTAATGCAATTAGTTAGTAATGTGCTTTTTATTATTAATTTTACTTACTTGTTGTTGCAATATCTTAATTTGTTTAAGTTATAGTTAGCTCATTTTTAAAAGTACCTAATGATGTGAGCTTTATTTATTAGATTATGAGTAACGTGTTAAAAGTGAAATACTTTTCTGGTTGTACTTTTTATTATAAGGTGAGTGAGAAAGATTTATAAGATGTTAAGTAGGATAAATTGATGATTGAAAATCTTTGTAATAGTGTTTGATTTCATTCGTAAGACCAACGTATATGATTGCGAGAAAAAAAGAAAAATTTTATTAAGACAGTGAATTTTAAAATAAAATAAAGAATATTAACTTTATATTTTGAATTTTATAATTTAATTTTTTCTTAAGATAGTGAATTTTAAAATAAAATAAAGAATATTAAATTTATAATTTGAATTTTTATAATTTAAATAATTCTTTTAATAGAATAATGATGATGACCCCTTTCAGTGCTATTTTTGAATTTTTGAATTAATTTTAATCTTTTAATTTTTTTAATTAAATTATAAAATTTAAAATATAATTTATTAGTTCAAAGCATTCATTCTAATAAAACAGAATAAGATAATAGACGAAATAAAGATGAGTTCCGATACATGGTTCTTCTCTTTCATTTATTCGTTATCTTTTTTTCTCATAACTAAAATAAATATTTAAAATTAAAAAGTTATGATATAAAAAGTTATTTAACTTAATAAAAAATTGACACTAATGTGAATTTATTTTAAAAAAAATTAAATTGAATGAGTAAGTATAAATACATAATTAATGTGAACGACATATAAGAGTATCAAAAGTATACAATATGTTTAGAACATATATTTTCTCTAAAATTTTGTAAACAATATTATATTATTGAAACATAATATATATCAAATTCATATTTTTAATAGAACAGGAAAGTGCTAATAATAATATATCGGCCTAGGTAGCTAGGAGGGATAGGTTGGGGGGAAGGTTTTTGTCACATAATGCAATTTTCAAGATAAAAAAGACATGATTGGAGGGCAACAGAGGAGCATGAGGTGTAGTTATAACATAAAAAATATTCAAGTATCGTATATTATAACCATACGCAAGCCTGTTATATTTATTACCAGCCAACTACGATCGTCTGGAGAATTTAGCTTGCAAATTCCGCAACCCAACATATATATATATATATATATCATTTTGCTGAGTTATACGCGTGGTGTTGGTGTTGACCCTTTGAAATTATTTTCCTTTTTCATCTCAAGTTTCTCAACAGAAGTCAAAAAGGAAAATGAAAGGGG
>JANJEY010000008.1:52096959-52107260 GCA_024703695.1 Erythroxylum cataractarum
GATTAAAGAATTTGATTATGTGCCAAAATGTTGCATTCTTTGTGTGATTGAATTATTGTTATATGAATTGATATTGAAATTGTGAATGACATTTGTATGAAATATGACATGATATGAAAAGTTAAGTTTTCGAAACATACCTTCGGGCAACCCGATTTCAAGTGTAAAATGTGTTATGTGGGTTTGGTTAGATCCCATAAGTTGAGTCAAGTGCACTTATCTTCTTTTTATAGGCTTAGCCTGCCTGCCCGCTAGTGGCATTGAAGCTCCGTTACGGACTCCCATAAGTTCTCGACTACACTGGACCGCTATGCGAGAAAGTGTAGTACGTTCTGTTCACGGCTTCACAGGACCGATATGCAGAAATGTGCAGTACGTTTTGTTTTAGACCGAACCAAACCATTCTGATGTATTTATGTGTTTTTGTTTTGATTCTAAGTGTGATGCATCCATGTTTTTGAAATTGTTCATGAACTCTTTGAAATTGAGAAATTGTGAAAAATAAGCTTTTGATGGATTTTTCTACCATAAAATGTTTATAAATGAAAAACGTTTTGAAAAATGATTTTGCTTATGTTTCGATTTATAAACATGTTATCCACGAGCTTTAAGCTCACCCCCCCTCCCCCGGCTTTCATCCCCATCTCCAGGTATCGAGCAATAGATAGGATGAAAGAAAGTCAAGGCTTTTAATCGATTTTTGCATATATTGTAGTTTGTGTAATTTGGATTTTGATTTTGGTATTGCATATGGCTTGAAATGCCATTAATGTTTTATAAGCCTTTATTTCATGATGTAAATGAATTACGGATTTGCGTATGGAATTGTGATAATAATTTGTGAGGAAATGGTATGTAAATGGTATATGGATGAGATGAGATGTGAATTTATATATGGGCTTGAATAATGGATTTGTATATAATATGAATATGAATGTGTTGGATTGTGTTTGGATTCCGGACAGGAGGTCCGATGATACTGATGATTGAGAATTATTTGAAGTGCTATGTATATGATGATGATTGGTTGTGTTTGTTTATGCTGGAATTCCGGACAGGAGGTTCGATGAATTGTGATGTTTGAGCTGAAATATTGAAGTGCTCTTGTGTTTGAATTGTGGATATATGGATATGTGTGTTAAGTGTCTTTTGGCAAAAGAAAGGAATAATGAGATTTTGTGTAATTAATGGTTATGATTTGAATATGAAGAATTGAGGATGAATTTCCAAATGGGAAATTAAATTGCTTTGTATGAGATTGATAAAGAATGAAAAAGAAAGAAAAAAATTTATACCGGTTTCGGATTGGTTTACTCAAAGGATTCTAACACGAAGTTTTTCTAAAATATTTTTTTTCGGATGTCGAAGTTAAGTTTTTGGTCTTAAGAGATATGTTTCTGTTTTGCTTTCGATTCTGAGCCATTCGATTCATATTCAATTCGCTTTCGATGCTTACACCTTTTGATTTGATTTGCTTTCTTTAACTTTCACCATATGTTTCCATTTCGGATTTCTTTGTTTTTGTTTTCGTCCGTTCATTTGTTTCGCAATCCGTTCCTTCATTTTTTGTTTTTCAGGTTGGGGTTCGGTTTCAAAATTGGGTCCCAACACGATATCCCTAATAACCATCTTGCGAATTGTCCCAAGGCTAGTGCAAAATGTTTCAGGTCGACTTCTGTTAGGTTATAGTAAAAGTAGGTTATTTTGGTAGGGGAATGCCACCTTTATGGGATACGTGTCTAGATGACACTTAGGACGTTGGGCTCGTGACTCAAAAGGGCGGGGTGTCCAACATAACCAGATTGACCTTGTCAACTGTCATTTGGAGTAACTCTGGTCTGGTTAATTTCCTTTCTCCTTCCTCATCCCAGCATATAGGAGTTCTAAATCTCCTTCCATACAATGCTTCATATAGATCCATTTGAATGCTTGAGTGATACGAATTATTGTAAGCAAAATTGATAATGGCAAATGCTTGTCTTAAGCTCCTTTGAAATCCATCACACATGTCTTCAGGATTCACTTAAGGATCTGAATGGTGTTCTCAGATTGAACATCTATTTGAGGATGGAAAGTAGTGCTAAAATTTAACTTGGTTCCTAAAACCTCTTGTTAACTTCCCCAGAATCTCGAAGTAAACTGACAATATCTATCAGAAACTATAGAGTCGGGAATCCTATGTAGTCTTACTATTTCATCATTATAATTTTTTGCTAGCACATGCAGAGAATCATTTTGTTTAATTGCTAGAAAATGGGTTGAATTCGTCAAACGATTAACAATAACCCATATAGCATCATGCTTCCTACTGGTCTTGGGCAAACCCATCAGAAAATCCATAGTCACCATTTGCCAGGATAATGGCCTTAGCTTGCCTGAAGGTGGCTGGTGTTCAACTTTGACTTGCTGACATAGTAGACACTTACTTGCATATTCTGCTACATTCCTCTTCATGCCTTTTCACTAGAAATGCTCTTTTAAATCTTTGTACATCCAGGTGCTACCGGGTGCATGGTTTGATTTATTACATAGAAAATGCTTTGATTGAAGAAATAGTTGAAGTAATAGAAGAAGCTACTTAGACCATAAGTAACATTACTAACAAATTTGAAGGATTAAAGTGATTGAAAATTTGGAGATGATTTTGGGTATTTCTTTACCCTTTTGTCAATTAAAACATTTTATAGAAGAGAAAACATAGAAGCTAAAAAAAAAACAAACTGGAAGCAGATATAAAAGAGAAGACTCAAAAGAAGAAAAAACTTTGGGTTTATTAATTATATATAAAAATATCAAGCTTCAAATCGAGTCTTTTCATGAAGTCCGAGCCTAGCTCATTTCGTATGACAACAATAATAATAACAACTTCTCCTTTCCCTTGGTATAAACTAGTATAAGACTCACATATCCTTCTAACTCACTTCGTCTACACTGTGGTTAACTGATGGGGAAGATTAAAGACAAAGGATACTCTAAAATTTCATATAACTAATGTCAACTTTGTATTATGCCAAGGATTCTATGAAAGCCTAAGCCATTTTTCACTTTAGTGAGAGTTTTTCACTAGGTTATGAACTTAGACACCAAAAAATTTTAGTTTATGCATCTCTACCTTAGGTTGGATGAATATCCTCAACTAGATTACTATCTTATAAATGGGGAATATAGGAGATATAAAGCTATTTAAGATGGAGTTTGGAACATTGGTGTATTCCATTTTGAAAGAAAGAAATTCGAGGCTAGCTAAGAAGCAATATTGTACAATGGAGGGTACTATAAGGACATTGTTTCACAGAAATTCAAGGCTAGCTAAGAAGCAATATTGTACAATGGAGGATACTATAAGGACATTGTTTCACAAAATCAGATCATATATTATAACAAAGGAGGGCATTCTAAACCTTTCACCAGAAATATACTCCAATTTATCTATCAATTAGACCTAATTCACTCCTTTGTTTAGAGAATGTGTAAGGAGATTGTATTTGGTGTCCTATAGTAATTGTTTATATCACCAAGGGTTAGGGCTTGTTTCAATCTACCTTGAAGTCTTGGTTGTATCGTTTTTAGTTGTATGTACTCTTGATTCATTATTAATCCAATCATTTAATTAATTTAAAAATAATAATAATTAGTTGAAACAATTTCATGTTTGTTACAGGATGTAATATATATGAGAAGACATATTAAGTGTTTAATAATTTGTCCTTATCTTAAAGTTACGTAATTAAAATCTTGGTTCACCGAAAATGTAGTTGTAAGTTAGTGTGCTCTTGGAATCTATAAAAGGAATCTCCCTAATATCCTTTTTAAAAATTAAAGTAACATGGAACAGAAAATAGATGTAAGATCATACAGTTAAAAGGAATGTCCAATTTGACACTTTATCCCTTAAGAATTCAACTTAGTTTTTTATACTGGTCTTGGTACGATAATGTATCCTGTAAGCTGTAAACTTAACCCTGAGCACACTGAACATGATGTATTAACTTAATTATTCGTATAAGATATATTTTAATTTTTTAAAAAAGAAAGCATGCCTAAAAATATACAAACTAGAAAATTGATGTTGCATAGCTACTATTTCAATAAGAAGATGTCTCCCATTATTATTGCTAGTGGATTAGTGCCACTAATTTGTCAATACCATTTGTTTAAGTTTTTTCATAAAGAAAATTAATCATTCCAAAGACTTTTTTAAAGAACACCAATTTATTCTCCTCTTACATATTTAGAGACTAACAATTAGTATTAAAGTAGGTTACTTAATTTAAAGATTGATCAATACAAAAATATCAAAAAGTGACATACATAAAATCACACATTAACTAAAAGGGTGAGAAAATGAGTGCAATCTTATGCTTTAATGACACTGATTAGTTATATTAAAAAAAACTAGACTAAATTTATTTCTTATGTATGAAGTAGTAGACTTATGACATTTATTAACAAAGGTTATGTAGTTTTCACCAAAATCATCTTAAATAAATATAAAGATAAACCTATTGGGGAACCTAAAGAGGAAAAAAAGGGATAATAATGATAAGAAGCTACTAGCCCGAAATAGTATAGCCATACACACTTATTTTTATTCATTTGGAGGAAAGAATTTAGTCAAATCCATTTTGTATAACCACCCATGAAATATAATACACTTTAGAAGTAACTCATTAGGGAACAAACTAAGTGAAAGAAAACAAATTTAATATGCTAGTATATTAATATAAGTTGTTTTGTGTGAGAATTTATGAGTTTATTTAAAAATATATATACATTTCATTCATATTATTATTGGCTTTAAAGTTGTTTGGAAAATCCACTTTATTGCTTAAGTTATGAGAAAGATACTTAACTAACTTCCCAAATTGAAGGACCCAAAAGTGATAGTCATCTTAGATGCAAACGATTTCAACACCTTACATCTTAAGTGTTTTCACTAACATATGAAATTAGGATAAAGGGTATATAAGAGTGAAAGGGAACCTTAAAAAAACAAAATTGTTTTATTCAAGTGATAGAGGAATGATAATGAAGAATAGGATGTTTCAACATGAGGTGATGGTGAAAGGGATAAGGATATAATGCTTATGAAAAAAATTAAAAAGATTTCTAAAAGAAGAGTAAGTTACAAAGAAGAAAGGAGACAAAGGAACAAGATAAGTTTGATTTGGAAAGAAACAATTTCCTTTATTATATGTGTAAAAAACTTAGACATGTAAAAGATCAATGTCCTATATTGAAGGAAAATAAAAAACGTTGAGGAAAAGAAAGAAGAAAAAGTGAAGAAAGATACTCATGATTAATCAAGTGAATTTAAGGAGGAAGAATACAAAAGAGAAATAGATAACATATACTTTATGGAATATAAGAATAAGGTAAATTCAACACTTGCTAGAATATTTGCAAATGAAATGGATTATGACCTTTCCTATAAATACTTTTGAAAAGTCTACAATTCATAAACAGGAAAATTTTCTTTCAAAAAATAAAAAAAACTAGTGTTTACTTGATGCACACTTGAAAGAGAATGAGACATTCAAATTTGAGATAAACAAAGTAAGAGAATACTTATCATTGCATAAAGGAAAACATGTTAAAATGAATAAATTTATGTATGAAAAATTAATGATGAAGAAAGAGACAAGTACAATATGTTCATATCTAGTTTTAACAAAGAAAAAGGAAAAGTAGACATATTACTATAATTGAAAGATATGGTGTTGGACATAGATTTGATAATTTCCCCTGTAAACTCAAGAATAGTTTTTATAAAAGGAGATATGTGTAAGAGCGTGAAATACTTCTTAAAAGATATGTGAAATAAGCTAATATTACGAAATAAGCTAGTTTTGACACTCATATCTTAGATAAGGAGACCCAAATTAATAAAAAGTATGCTTATATGTACCTATCTCAATATAAAGATCATGACAATCACTAACCTAAGCACTTCATATGCATCACATAAGTCAAGGTGGTAATCCATCTTAATCATTCTTAAATAGTTAGATATAATATCATATGCTATGTTTTTGTTGTGGTTATTATTGATATAATAAAATAATTTGTAACCTAAGGAGAAGCCTATTAAGAAGACCTCTAAAAGTGTGGGTCAAGAGAGACTTGAGAACTCACCTTTAATGACCTAAGTTCATTTGGTACCTCTAATATGGTAAATTTAATCCTTGTAGGTAACATTGAGTAAGAAGAGAATGTGGTACTTAAATAATTGGTTCTAAAGACCTATAAGTGATGGTGTAACTAACTTCATCATCTTGGTAAAGAAAAATAGTGGACATGTGGCAAGTTTATTCTTTAAGTTCCCATACTCTGGTAGGAATTGCCTTTAAAGAAGCTCTTTAACTATATTATAGAGAAAAGGAGCCCCCTAGGAAAATAATTTTTTAAGGATGATTTTAATATAAATATGGTAAGTAGAGAGAACTTTTCAACCATGAATAAAAATTGAAAAATGAATAGAAAGTTAATATTGGTTGTACTGACACCACTAAATTAGAGTTTTTTGCTTGCTCTGATTTATGTTACAATTGTTTTAGTTATTGACTAGTCAATGAGAGCAATGTAGATTAAATCTTTAGCTTTTAATTACATTCCTTCCCTTTTTTTTTAAACTCAGGTTGCTCGTTTTACAAAAGTTCCTATTCATAATAAAATTTCCTATAAAGTTATAAAAAATGATCGTGTTGTTAGACCATGTATAATTACAATCTCTTAATTTTTTTAAAGCACCTTATACAAATTGTCTTTATTGATAATTTGGCTAAGGCATTATGATAGCTAAAGATCATGAGCTCTTTTTTCATTTTTTAAATATCTAAACCTATATATACCACCATAACCTTTGATATAACATATATATACCTAAATCAAATTTATTCTAAAGTAGTTAGAAAATTTAAAGGAAAGAGAATAAGAAATGAAAAGAAAGAAAGAATAATAAAGAGCAGGCTCAAGTAAAGAGACAAAGTTTATCCTAAACTGGTGTTAGAATAGTCTTGATTTTATAAAGAGAGAAATAGTACGAAAGAAATGATTGTTATAACTTGGTGTCAGATATTAGGGAGTGCTTGGTTAATTAGCTTAGGAAGACATTAATGGGTAAGGAATGAAAAATAGGTGGTTGGTTATGTATTATCTTTACATGAACAATATTTTATATCTGAGTTTTGAGGATTACTCTATACTCCCTAAATATGAGAGGAATGAAAGTCATTCTTGTGTAACGCACAAGTGTCACTGGCGTGAGATATTGTTGTCACATCGTGAGAGGAGTGGCACAGCTGTGTCGTGCCCATGAAAGGAGTGTCCCTGTCATGCGTGTGGCAGTGGTGTCATGGGTGTGACACAAGATAGTTATTTTTCTTTTTTTCCTCTTTTTTCCTTTTTAACAAAATAATATAATTAATTAGAATATATTAAAATTTGATGTAAAACAAAAACTTAACAAATTTCTTTTTTCCTTTTAAAAAATATAATTAATTAGAACATATTAAAATTAAATATAATCAAATAAAATATATTAAAATTTGATGTAAAACGAAAATTTAACAAAAATTTATTTTTTTTCTTTTTAACAAAACAATATAATTAATTAATTATAATTTATTAGAATATATTAAAATTAAATATAATTAATTATAATATATTAAAATTTGATGTAAAAAATTTAACAATTTTTTCCTTTTTTAGCAAAAACGATACAATTAGTTAAATGTAATTAATTAAAATATATTAAAATTAAATATGAATGATTATAATTTTTTAAAATGTGATGTTACAACAAAAATTTAACAAAATTTTATTTTTCAAGATTTTTAACAACCAACCACTATCAATGATAATGATAATATTTCCTTCATCCTAACCAACCATCATAATTATGATGATTATTTCTGTTCTCATTCCTTACTATATTAATTCCCATTGTTATTACCATTTCCCCATGTAAACCATGCACTTCCTTAGTTATTTATAACATTTTGATGGATTAGAGGTCCAAAACAAAACTAACATTTATATTGATGTTAGTTCGGTGTCGCATCTCGAACAAAACTTACAAAGATGAGTGATTTATCAAGTGTTAGCACTCTAGAACTTATTTTTGTAACCTTAACTATAAATGCTTATATTACTTATGTTATAATTAGTCTAGGGGCCTTCTAGTAAACATTTAGGGAGAGTCTTGTTTAGTTTTCATAACATCTTATTCTTTATTAGCATTGGAGGAAGATTAGGATCCAGATTGGAGACTAGTGATAACTTCTATCAAATCTTTCTTCTACTCTTTTCTTTATGATGAGATTTATTTGCTTATTTATTTTTAGTGGATATAAATCTTAGTTAAGGCTAAGGATTTGGCTTATATGGTTTTTTAATTATCAACACATGATTTGATAATTTAGTTAGTTGAATTTATTCTTTTATTCTTAATTATTGAGTTTATGCTTGGTCACCTCATAAGGATTATATGAAGTATCAATAAGGTGAAATATGATTTGTGTACTAGGAGAATAAACATTTTCAGAATAGAAAATAACAATATCTTATACTTTAGAGATAACCATGTAAATTAAATATATGACAAGAGGTGGTAGTAGCCTACTTAGATATATCCATATGTCTAAACAAAGAGCATAAGTATTTTAAGTTAATTGTGAATTCAACTTATATAATTAAGTGCGTTTGATAATTGGAATTCCATAAAACTGAAACTCTAATGTTTGTCTTACTGATTTTATGTTAGTATATTTATCTTATTTTCTTTAGTTTAATAATTAAGCCTCTTCAATCAATTCTCTATTTCTATATAGTTTCCTTATTTAACCAAGATTAATAGGTTTAGGATCTAGTTCTCTAAGGAATTGATAATTTAGAATCCCTTCAATTTTAGTAATGTATATATGATTGACTCTGTACACTTGTAGATATAAACTAGATTAAGTTTTTAACACAATTTTTGAGGAGTTATAATTACTATTATTGTTAATTTTAGTTTATTTTTATTTTATTTTTCTTGTGATTTCCTTTAGTTTTGTAGGTAGTGAAGCAAAATAGGGGGTCTAAGAATGACCACTTAGATAGTTTACTTCAAATTGATCCTATAATCGAATGAATCGAATGAACTTCCATAAAGAATATAGTGGAAAGGAGAGAAGAGGTGGTTACACTTTGTGACGATATGGTTTTTAGTATAGAGTAACAACACCCATAAAGGATGTACACAGGAGAAATCTAATTGCCTATGATTGATGCCACTCCGTTATGTATTAGATTGAGTTAAAGGGTGAGGAATTATAAGTTTAAACAATTCCATCTCCATTTGTTCCTAACTTTTGGTGGATCATTTAGTGAAAAGACGGTAACATTCGTCAAGGAGTTTTATTTGATGACCTTAACATTTTCCCTGAATGGGCTTACAGAAGATGGGCTTTGTATAAGGTGCTTTCCATGTATGAAAGATTTAAAAATTGACTACATCCTGTCAATATGAACTCTTTTAAAGATCAACTGTACGACACATTCATGATAATATTTTTCCATCCACATAAGACTACTAAATTAAGGAGGCAAATTTAAAGTTTTACAATGATGGAAAAACATTCCATTGAGCTTATAAAGGATATATAACTATTCTTAGCCGATACCCACATCACTAGTATTCATTACAATAGTTGATGCAATTATTCTACTACGACCTTACCCTAATATCTTAAGCCTTGGTTGACATTGTTGTTGTTAGACCCTGAAATTTTTTTAATGTTGTCATTAAGCATGAATTGTGTTAATTATGTAATTAAGGCTTAGTTTGATTAAATTGGGAGTATTATTGGATAATTAAAGTTTATTTGTGTTTAAGTGAGAATTGAAAGGGTAAAAGAATATGAGGGCATTTTAGGAAGATTTCTTAAGTTGGATAGGTTAAAGCTTTGTTAAGAAGGGTATAATGGTCTTTGACTTAGGCTTAAGAGAAAGGAAATAGAAGAAAGAAGAGGAAAGAAGAAGAGAAAAAGGGAAGGAGAGGTCGTAGGTAGAAGAAGGGAAGAGAAGAGAGGGATTTCGATCTTTGAGGATTTCCGACAGTTTGAAGCAATTTCTGGGTAAGTTGTTATTCGTTTAACCTTGTTTCGGTTGGATTAAACCAAAAGATAGGATGAAAGTAGTAGAATCAGTGGTTTTAGGGTTTTAGGGTAAAAATGGGTAGATTTCGTGGGTTGATGTGTTTATGACTGATTTTAAGTTGCTGTTGGGTTAGAAATGTAATATAAGACATGATCTAAAGC
>JANJEY010000008.1:52253283-52265409 GCA_024703695.1 Erythroxylum cataractarum
GGGTTCGATTGTGATGTGATAAATTGAAATACGGGAATTGGTTGTGATACATTTACCGCCTATTGGTAACATATGGATAATTGTGATGCATTTATTATTAAATTGGGACATATGTATTTCATACATGAATGCATGATCAGTTAATGATAGTTGTGACTGGAGCAGCCACCGAGAGCTAAAAGCTTAACGTATTTGGGCCTTGAGCCTATAGTGATTCAGAGCCTCTGGCTCATCAATTAATGCGCCCATATTAAGACAGTTCAGAGCCTCAGGCTCACCGATTAACGCGCCCATATTGGGATAGTTTAGATGCTCGGTCACAACATCGTAATAAATTGAAAAAATGGTCACATGCGCATTACATATGTATTGTATTGTACTTCTTTGATTGAATGGAAGGTAAAATGCCTTATGCAACTATGATATGTTTGAGTATTACATGAAACAATTTGGTTATGTGGGTCTGATCAAATGAAAGGAATAAATGGTCTATGCTTCAGTAAAATTGTGCAAAGTGATTAAATATGCAACAATGTGAAAATGTGATATGTGAATTGATGTGTTGCATGGATTGAGTGAACCATCGATGATGGTTCCTCACTGAGTTCGCAAAACTCACCCAAAATCTGCAATTATTTTTCAAGACTCAGAAGAATACCCCGTTAGGCAACGGGCGCATGACATCTGCTGGTTAATGAAATAGAAAAGTGGTTAGGATCAGTTCACGTTTGCATTAATGTATTTTTATTTTTTGAATTTTTGTATTAATGATTAGGTGAATTTGTGAAATCAACAGACTGATATAAATTGTATTTATAAAAGGGCCCCCGTGGTCATTGAACTCGTTGATGATTATTTATGTAAAATGTTTTCCGCATAATATGTAGGGTAGGTGTATGTCTAAAAAAAAGATTTGGTATTGAGTTTTGAATGAGTGATGTAGCACGACACCCTCTTAGGGCACGGACTCAGATATCACTGTCGATCTCAGGTTCGGGTCATGCGGGAGTGGGTTGTTACACACTGCATTAGTGAATAAGTTAGATCTTTGAAATACTTTGGCAACATCAGTATTATCGAAAGTCATATCTTTATCAAACTCTTTTTACCTTAGAAAGTAAAAACACTCAATTGAGATAAATTATTATTCCTTGAAGCTTACATTGAGCAAATCATATATTTATTTTTTGTTCAGAGCTTCTAGAGGCTTATTAAACATTATGAGTGTGGAAGGTTAAAGAATTTTTAAAAATATATACTTGTGAGTTTGGAGGGGCTCGTCAAAATTTACTACTTGAAATTTTATAGTGAAATACTCAAGTTGAACATTTGAGGACTTGACGTAGACTTAATTATAAGTCGAACCAACATAAATAGAATGTGTCATTTTCCCCTCTTCTTAACTTTTAAATTTTCACATTACAGTGTTTGTGTTCAATTTGAGGCTTCTTCACTTTAGAAAATGCTTCGTATGTTTTAATATTGTAAGAGGTTTCTTTTGTTGCAATCTTTTTCAAGCTCCTTTCATTTTTAAACGTTAAAAGGCTCCTTTTGTTTTGAAAGTTAACAGAGTCCTTTCATTTTGAATGATAACAGTTCCTTTCATTTTGAAAATTAACAAGGTCCTTTCATTTTTAAACGTTAAGAAGTTCCTTTCGTTTTAAACTTTAACAAGCTCCTTTTATTTACATATCTTTCTATTGAACTAGCAAGTTCTTATCTTTTACACTAATTGATAGTAACTTGAAAAAAAAAATTAAGTCACACACAATTCGCCCCTTTTTGCATATGTTTGCTTTATCACGTTAATGTTAGATTTTTAGAAGTCCATAAAGGAAATCGGTGATAGTGTAGTTTTGGGCACACGTCATGGCCTGTGCATGTTTCATGCATACTAGACTTGTTCAATCATCTTCTACTGGAAGTTTTGTTTCATTTTCTACAAAGGATGGGCAATGCGCTTGAAGATATAGTCACAACTAATAATGAAGACTTGTAAAGAGCCTTTTTCCAACCATAAAAAATGTAGGATTTTTTTTTTAGTATTTGAAAATTCATTAAGTAGTAAAGTATAGTTTACAATTGAGGAGAGGAAAAGCTCACCCTCTTTCATCACACGACAACGTTCAACATTACAATTACAATAAACAAAACGATAGCATAGGGATAAACGTATCACTAATTAGGGTAAAAGACTATTACCCTTTCTTGACTCTTCTAAAGATTACTCAATTAAGGTTGTTTCTCTGGAATCTATGATGCAACGATGGTGATGCTCTTCTTCTTCGATCCGCCTCCAACTCAAAGGGATTTACAACTCAGACAGGTTATTTGAAGCTTTTTGGTTTGTTTCCTCATTCTTCATGCGTAACAAACTTCGTGTTGAAATAGGAGTCTTCATTCATTTACCCAAATGGTAAGAAATAGTTTCAGGAGAGGTGCTTTCAGGATCTTTCAAGGTGAATCTTTCCTTCTATTCTTCTTTCCCTCCTTCTCTAGCTCGAAATATTTACGTCTTTGATAGATTTTTTGTACTATTTGTTTTGTTTCTTCGTTTTTCAAATAAACAAGTCTTGTTAAGGAGTCTTCTTTCATTGTCCAGTCTGGTAAGTCATGGATCTGGAGAGGCTTATCCATGAGCTTTCGAAGGTGAGTGATTCCTTATAGTAATCTTTCCCCTACTTTTATGATTTGGTTATTTAGAGAACTGCTTGAATGGCTATGTCTTGCTTGAATTGCTTGAGTTTCTTTGGGAATATTTGTTCTTAGGAAGTTTTATTTACTATACTAATATCCAAATAGAGACACCACCTAAGGATTAAATTCTCCAAGAGAGAGCTGCTACTATGTTGCCCTAATTGATTAATAATTATTTGTTGTGAACATATAATGCAGGATCGATTAACACTCAACATACCTAAATCCATGATAGTGTTTATAAGGATTGATTCTCTCTCTACCTCATCTTCTTTGATTAGTTTCCTCAATGGTTCAGAAACCTCTTTGATAATTTTTTAAAACTTATGAACAACCAACCATCATGTTGAATTTTAAAAGGGAAAGGGTCTTAGACCCATTTGAGATCAATTCTTTAATACCCAATAACCATTAACTTGAGCTTTTTTCATTGGACTCAAATATATAAGTGACATGGGCCATTAAATAATCTAACAATCTCCCATTTGACCCATGTTACGACTTGGAGATTCAAAAATAAAACTTTAAGTGAACACAATACATGGAATAGATGAAGTCATCCTTAATTGAATTAAAATGATGGGATCATGGCGATTACAAGTTATACAACATGATTCCTTCCATGTATCACATAATCAACTCAACTCATAAAACTTTTAGTGGGTAATTATGTAATTGTTATTTCACATAAATAATTATTGTATACAACATAATATGGATAATAAGTAAGTGAGAAAAAATATGATTGTAATTGAATTCATAAGTGTCATAATAATTTAAGCAAAATAATTATATATATATATATATATATATATCAGAATGCTATGCTAACAAGGACTGGTCTATAATGCCCATTTGTTCAACATGACCAATAAATGTTTTGGGTGATAAGCCTTTAGTTAACGAATTCTTTATCATTAGATCAGTACCAATATACTCAATTGACACCTTATGTTTTTGCACTTCTTCTTTCATACACAAATACTTCAAATCCATATGTTTTGCACCTTTTGAATACTTGTCATTCTTAAAAAAGAAAACAGCTACGGAATTGTCACAATAAATTCTTAATGGTTTATTAATATTATCGACAATGCCAAGATCTAAGATAAAGTTCCACAACCATAATCCATGAACCTTGGCTTCAAAGCATGCCATAAATTCAACCTTCATAGTGGAAGTAGCAATAAAGGACTTCTTTTCACTTTTTCACGAAATTGTTCCTCAAGCTAATAGGAACTTATAACCGAATGTAGATTTTCGTGAGTCTACACAATCGACATTGTTTGAATCTGAGTAATCTACACTCTTTCCTTCTTCCTTTCTTCTTTTAATTCCCTACTACACTTAAGCCCACTTCTTTCTTCTTCATTTTCTCATTTCTTTTTAGGCCCAAAGCCCATTTGACCATTAATAACCTTAACCTACTAACCAACTAACCCATTTAATTCCATTAATTCTTCACCTACCTCATTTAAGCCCATTTTACCTTCTTTTAAACTTAAGTCCAACTAGCACATTAAATTCCATTAACTCTTAACACCTAACTCATTAATTCCTTTTTAATTCATGCTACTTAATTTAATCAATGCTACTATACTTAATAATGAAAGCTTTAATTTTCTTTAATCATGCTTAACTAAAAAAAAAATTTGGGGCTAACATTTTCAAAAGTGTCATTTCCATTTTCAAAAAGTTCATGAGCCTTAGGAATCGAGTCTGGATGTAGAAAGTCTTTGGTCAAAAAGTTGAGAGTAGAATCGTTAAGTTGATGTCCTTAATGGTTGGATGATTTCGACCTCGATCAGATTACTTGCCAACATTCCTTAGGATGTTTGGGATATTGGATAAGCTAGACTTAGTTAGATCTATTTTATTAAACAATGTCTTTTTCTTTGATTCTATAGAGATAGCATTCCCCCATCTATTTCATCAGTCAATTAAGAATTTCGAAAATGAAAAATTTTTAAGGGGGAGAGTGTTGGAGTTATGTAAATATAGTGCCCTGAAAGGAAGAGTATTTACATGTACCTTAATCTTCTTCAGTTACAGTTTTGTAATGAAAATATTTATTATTAATAAAGTAAAAGATTTTGGTTTTAATGAGCATTATATATCTAGTCATAAGATACCAAGATTCTAATATACATATACATAGAGATGTATGGGAAACATGTATATTATAAGAATTTAAATTAATAGATTCACAGTTGAATAATCAAGTTGGTTGCTTGATTATGTTTTAGACTGTAGTGTTGCGATTTATCTCCGTGTAAGTAAAGGAGTTTACTTCAAGGGAATGATGAGTTTCATATCATTATAGTAGTTGACTATCGATAATGGTACTATTAAATGAATTTGGAATCAAGTATATTTTCAAGAATAAAGTGGGCCATTACTTTAATCTTAAAACATACAACTTAAGCAATCGCTTATTATAAACCACAATCTTGATGAGTGGTGAACTCGTATGTGTTTCATTATAATTTTTGATATGATCGAAATGAATTTTTACAGAGTATTAATCTAGTGTCTGCATATTGAAATTATTAATTGAAACATGTATCAGGGAATATTCACTCAAATAAAGAGTTTATAGTGATATCATCACTTTTAGATGTTTTAAGGAGATTTGGTGATTAAACTGGTGCCAGTAGTTTAATGGACTAGCCACCCATCAAGTCTTAACACCAAGATGAGATCTTGTGTGTTATTCACCATATAAAGTAAAACGGGAGATTTAGAAGGAAAAATCAACATAAGGGCAAAATGGTAATTTGACCCTTTGTTGTGCGGATGGTTATAATAAGGTTCTAAATAGGGTTTGCAATTGGACATAAAATATTTATTCTCATAATATTTAATAATTCAAGAGTTTAACTAATTGTCTTCAGTGAAATGACATTTAGTTAATAAGCTAGAACTAATTTTAATGAGATTAAATTAATTCTAGGCTTATTGGAGCTTGAATGATAAAAAAATCCAATAAGATTCCTCACTTAACTTCAAGGAAGGTTATCAAGCTAGCTGAGAAATATAAATGGATGTTTTAGAAGCCCATGATTGAATGTTGGGCTTGCACTAATTAATGGTTAATTAAAAGCCCAAATGTTTATTTAGAAATGGGCTAGACTTTAGTTTAATGTAATTGGTTAGATTAATTATATTAAAACAAATTTTTTAAAGACAGAAGTACGAATTTTGGTTTTAATGGGCTGATTGTGCAGTTGCACATTTGACATTAAAATTGCTAAATAAAGATAGTCTTTATTATGGTTTATCATCATTAAATGGAGTTATGAACCTATTAGCATTCATTAGATTAAAGAAGAAAGATGTGCATTGGATGGACCACCTTCCTTCTTCCTTTTTCCATCTTCTAAAACCAAAATTGGTAAGTCATATTAAGGTTAATAGTCTTTTCATATAGCCATCTTAAAGATAAATGAGAAGAGTATCATTTATTGGCTACTTGATGATTGATTAAAGTAAGAAGTGATGTATTGGAAGCTATTCTCTTCTTTCATTCCATGCATAACTGAAATTGAGTTTGTAAGAAAGTATTCTTGTATGGTGTGACTCTCTCTCTCCTTTCATGCATGAGTGATCCAAAATTTGCAAAAGAAGAGTCTCATTTTTGGTTCATTTCTTCTAAGAAAATCTCCTCCAAACATTTCTTCTCCTTTCCCACCAAAGGATTTTGTTAATCAAGTTGTCTTGGAAGAAAAAGAGGTAAATCAAATTGGTTGAAGATACAACAACAAGGAGAGGATAGATTGATAAAGAAAAGGATTCAACAGCAAAAGCTTTGGATACAACAAGAAGGAGAGGATAGCGCAGTGAGGAATTAAAGCTGTAACGAAGGAGTCGGTAATATCACTATCTTATTTATGTTTAATATTATCCTTATACGATATCATGTATAGATTGGCATGATGATTTGGATATATTGCTTCCGTTGCAAATAATATTTCTAATATTTTTTAAATCTATCGGTTATCTAAATATGGCATGCTTTCTTTTCCTGATCCAACAGTATGAATTTGAGATAGATGTTGAGTAGTAAATACATTGTATATTTGTATGTGTAAAGGCTAGGGAGCTGTGGATTAAGGAGCTCGTACTAAGGATTGTTGAAGTCAAGGGAGTGTACACCTTCTTTTAAGGTGAGTTAGGGAAATCATATCTCTCAAATGGGATTAGGACATCCTAAGACATGCATGATAACTTGTATGTGAATTTTGAACCTAGGTAATTCATAGTAGAATTGAATCTCAAATAGATGCTAGTATACTTGTGTATTTAATAGATGACATTGTTTTGAATAACTCTTTGCACTTGGAGTGCAATTAATGTTTTTATTACATATTTTAAGAAATGATATTGTTTTTAACAAACCTGCACTTGAAGTGCAAAGGACAATGTTTTATTTTCTAAAACTACATTTTAAAACAATTTTACACTTGGAGTGCAAAAGATGACTTTTATTGCATGAAATATTATTTTGAAATTTACATATGTATAATCGAGTCATGTATACTACGTGTATTTGTTCTCTTTTGGCTTAAAGCTATGACAAGCTTTCATTTTATTGCTTGGACTGATAAATAAAGGCATAGTGCCTTACTTGATTTTTGTACTTAATATTTGTATATGATTTTTGTGATTGGTTAGGTAATGATTGGCCAATCGTGTGCTAGGCATAAAAAATTAAGCGACCGTCATGTCCTTAACACTGGTACATAAAAATTAAGTTTCCTTATCGACACCTTTTTACAGGACTTATGGTTGATTCCACACCTAAGATTTGGACACTGACAAGGTCATCACATAGGGTCATGACACTCTTTTCGACAGTAATTCGGACTCACCAAGGATAAAAGTCAAGCCAGCACTGGGAATCGGTGGGTTTGCGTACTAATTTGGCTAATTAGTGGTGACACACATGATTGTTTTGACTTATTATGAGATTTGTTTTCTTACGAGATTTGATTTATACATGTGATGTTTTTATACTTTTATATACTGGAACTTGAACCTATGTTCATTGGATACATCATCAATAAGCTAGGCCTATGTGGTTCCTAATCAGTATATGTTGATTCATAGGCTAGGCCTATGTCATGTATGTTCACTTCATAGGTTACCTACACTGTCTAAGTGTGTATCGAGTTATTTGCGATATATGTTTTTTGTGCTCACTGAGTACATAGTGTACTCACCCCCTCCACCTTCCAACCATGCAGGTTAATTTGGTGAGCTTGAAGCTTTGAGTGGATCGTGTGATTTTTTTGACATTTTCGAGGCATTAGCAACCATGGGTAGTTATATTTTGTACTTTTGTTGTATAGTGGCTCGTGAACTATCTTTTTTATTAAGTTGGTTATATGGATATGCTTTATGATTTTGTAAATTAACTTTTGACTTTCTTGTGATTTGTAAATGATCTTATGTAAAACCTTTTTGTACAACTGTTGAGATTGCTCATGAGTGGACTTAAAAGCCCAAAAGTTGTGGTAGGGTTTTAAATGTGAATATAGAAGTGCGTTTAAAAATGATTTACAGGTATTTTCATTAAGTTTTGGGATTTTCAAAATATAACCATTGTGCTATACAAACGTTTTTAAAGGATATTTAGTTACCCTTGCATAGTCGGATTAAGGTTACTGTGAGTGTCCCTAGCCTGACTATGTAACAGTTGTCATATGCCGGATGTGGTTTCGAGTTGTAACAGTAAAGACATTTAAGATGAATAGTCATCACCTAAAGTCGTACTATAAAGGATTCCTAGTGAAGAATGTGGAAGCAGTGATGCTTAAAGACCTAAATGAAATCACCTAATAAAAAAAAACATGAAAACGTGGCAATGAAAATAAACAAAGGCACTACTTGGGAGGAAACACAAGGAGAGATTGTTCCTTTTCCTTTATATTTTTGCAATTTTTGTTTTTTTTAAATGCTCCATTTCATACATTTTTAATGTTACATAGAGACAATTTATGTTTTGAATGTGGGGATAGATAAGTTGTTTATTATGTATTTTTAAGTTTGTTTATTATATATGTCTATGTTCTTTTTTAATGTAACAAAATTAAATATTATCTCGTTTTCTATTGTTTCTAGGATTATATGGTTATAATTAGAGAGTATAATCGACTAGAAAATTCTTAGCAACTTGGGCTTGTCTTTTTACTCTTGAGATCAATTAATGTACATTTCCTTTAAAAGAGTCATGACTGGGTGGTAGACATATGGCAATGAGATTTTGAGCCTTTTAAATTGACATATCTATACCACATATTTATCACATGCGTTAATATGGACAATGGTATAGGTATTCTTTTTTTTAAGCTATATTAGTCGAATAGCCTATTAATGACATGATGTATTAAGTTGCTAGCATTTTTTAGCTTTACTTACTTTTTCTTTTTACGCTAACCACATTATAAGCCTTTAACCTAATGAAATATCTTATCCAAGCCTTAAAGTTAGTGGAGAATTTATGATTGTTAATGAGTTCTATAGTTGATCTAGTTTCTATCAAATTTTGTTTTTGTTTTTGATCTATTTCTTTGTGCTTCGTATGGTTTGTGGTTTGAAGGCTTGAATCTAAGTTGTAGAACAAAGTTTTTGCATTCATTATAACCAATGATATCCATACTTCATTTAATGTCAATATTTGCCCTCGATACTTGATCGAGTGTTTTTTTTTGCCTCGCTAGTTCTGATGGATTTTGAACTATATGACCTAAATATTTCTTATTTTAATCTTTGACTCAATTAAAACCACGAAAAATCCTTTTATTCATGATTATGCATGTGAATCAATAGTGGTGGAGAACTGAAATGATATGAAAAATTGTTGAATGTCTTGGTTGTGAAACGTGTTTAATTGTACCTATAGATGATCTTATTCTTAAACATAACTTGTTAAATTTTACCCTTAGATTGCTTAAATTTTGAAGGGAATAGTTATTGATTAATCAACATTTAATTCTTGCCATGTTTTTGCAAGTTATTCCTTTTTTCTTGTGACCATTTATTCTTAGGATACATGGTTAAAGAGGAAGTAATTTGATTTTGATTTTGATTTTTTGTTTTTTAAAAGAAATCAAAAGCTAAGTATGCAAGAACTTAACAAGCCCTTGATTGTTGATATATTTATTCCTTAATGCTTAGTAATAAATGTTATGTTACAGGTTAGAGGAATAAAAACCAAATTGAGTTAAATCTACATCCTTAGGGTTGTTTTATCGATGTTCAATCTTATTTGCCTTTTTGGAAAGAAAGGAGATGAATTAGAGTTAAGACAAGACAATGAATGGAAGAATTGGAGTTACTGTCGCTTATTTACTATGTATGGAAATTTTTAACTCTCTAGAAAGGTCTACAGACTTGAAGATATTGTTTCAAGCAATCCTCAGACCTACTTGTGTGAAGACTTACATGGCCATGTAGGTGAATTACACGACCGGCCATGTAGGTGAATTATATGACTGTGTATGTTAACAGTGTATCTTTTTTAGGCCATGTAACTCTGTGATTTCTACTAAATTAACATACACAATGACATATACACTGACACGACCCGCCTTTTTGGACCGTGTTGACACTAGAGAATGGGTAGGCTTAAGGCTCCAAAGTCCGTAGTAAGCCTAACTTTTCTATATTCTACTAAAAAACAGGTATGACCCATTCAATTATCTGATAAATCCTTGTACCTACTAATAGGTGCAATTCTCACATACAACATCTACTTATCATCAACCAACGTCGTTCTCAATAAAATAACATATCCATACATGTTTTATATACATGTGATTTTGACAATCCATGGAGCATCTAGAAGTAACAAAAATTTACATCATGCCAAAAACATTACTTGTCTACTTATCCAAGCGAGTCTCAAAAGGCTTGGATTTTCTCTCTTGTCCGATCTGCTAATCCCCTGAAATGGTGATAGTGAGATGTGAGTCTACAACGCGACTCAGTGAGTTATAAACATACTACCATGCTTGTGAGGCTAGGTAACACAAGGCTAGCTTCACAAGAATGGTCTGAGGCATTCTGAGCATCAATACATGATCAATATAATGAACAGGTAGTAATATCAAATGCGACAATCACATGAGTATCAATAATAAAGCTCAATATGAATTGTTCAAAGAAAACATCAATCTGGTTTTTGAATTCTTTTATGGGTTTTGGGTTCTAGATTCTTTTCTGAATTATGGTTTCTTTCTAAATTCTGGTTTCTATAGGTTTCCTAATTCTGAGCTTTCTCATTTCTGAATTTTGATTCTTTCTAAATTTTGAATTTCATAAGGAGAGACAGAGGCATGCTAGTACGACATATCTCCCCTTTTCTGATTCTATACAAGGTTGGCCTACCTTGCCTGTTGGACCTCAATTTTTTTATGATGTTATTAAGCATGAATTATGTTAATTATGTGTTTATGCCTTAGTTTGATTAAATTGGATGTATTAGTAGAAAATTGAGATTTAATGTGGTTTGAAAAGATAAAAGTATTGGAGGGTATTTTAGGAAGAATATTTTAGTAGGAAGGGTTAAGGCTTTAAAGGAGGGGTAAAATGTTCTTTACCCATCCTAGTTAGATTTAAGAATAAGAATTAGAAGGAGAAGAGAAAGAAAGAAGAAGAGGAAAGAAGGAGAGTGTCCTGGGTGAAGAAGAAAAAGAGAAGAGAAATAGGGCTTTGTGATTCCTGAGTTCTTCGACAGATTGGAGCTATTTTCAGGTACGTTTAGCCTCTTGTAATCTTGTTGTAGTAAGATTAAACCTTGGATTAGAGTTGAATGTGTGAAAATAGGTGGTGTAGGGTTTTTCGGAAAAATTTGGGGAAATCCTTGGGTTGTTGGATTTGTGACTGATTTTGAGGTTTGATTGAGTTAGAAATATAGTTTGAGACCTAAATCAAGGTTTAGGTGTGTTGCATTTGTGTTTGGGGAAGGATTGAAGTTAGAAAATGCAGGAAAGTCAGGTTCGGAGTCGTTCTCTAGACCCGCACGTTGCGACGAGCATATGAACACGCCACGACGTGCGAGTTCGTCACGACGTGCGAATCTGTGTTCGCCGCGACGAGCGGGCTTCGCCGCAGCGAGCCCCCTATTTCCAGCAGCGATGAGTTTTGGTAATTTGAGTATGTCTTGGGTTGTAGATGTCCAAATGAGGTGATTTTGGATTCGTTGTGATCTAGGATTAGAGGGCTACAAGTTTTATGAAGAAGGGAAGTTGGTAATTAGCCTTTAAGGGTTAGGGGATTGAGACGGAAGTCGAATGTAGACTTTTAGTGCTTTATTTTGGATTTTCAAGCTTTTGAATATTTCTTTTGGATATTATTTGAATGGGAACTTGGTTTATTATAGGGAACCAAGCTGATTTGATTCAATCGCAAGAGGAAGGACAACAG
>JANJEY010000008.1:52319106-52331054 GCA_024703695.1 Erythroxylum cataractarum
ATTCATAAAGTCTGTACATGACTATGAACAAAATGCGCTAAAGGGGATTGCCTTTAGGGCACTACTCTAACATAAAAAACCTATCAAAGCTAACCTGAAATGCATATCTCCCTTTTTAGCAAACTCCGGAGGAGTAATGATGTAGATTTGTTCCTCCTTAATCTCTGGGGGTAGTAGGATAATGCATTATCTTTTGAGGAGTCTGCCATACCTTCTGAAACAACCGCCTTCCATAACCTGATAATCCCCAAGTTTTGAGGATCACAGAGTTGGGAAGAAGTTGCAAGGGCAATTTCTTGAGGGTTGGTGGTTGGGGAAATTTGGTTAGGGTTGATGGAAAGGGTCAATTTCAGAGGAGGATCTTTAGTCTGGAGAGGGATTATGGTGTTTAGGTCAGTGTTTTGGTTTTGGATACGATTAGGGATTACAGATTTCTGAAGGGAGAGAGGTGTGAGGACTGATAAAGGGGAGAGAAGGGTTCGAGGTGTGGAGGGGAAGAAGAAAAAACCATAAAGGGGGAGTGGAAGCTCGTCTATAATCTCAAAAGTTATGGGTTTAAACTTGTCTATAAACGCTCATCGCTCGTCTTGGTATATACTACTTTATCACAATCAATATCATAGATTAGTAGGTACTTTTCGACCCCCAATGCCACTATAATAAGAGAATTATTATAGCTTTTGATCCCTCTTTTATCAAAATTTTAGTAATGGAACCAAATATTATCTCGTCCACATCTTCGTTACCCTTTTGTACTCTAATGTCTTTGCAAATATCACCTTTACCCATGCATATAGCCTATGTTCTCAAGGATATACCTTATGTAAGCACATTATGGATCTTTCCAACTTTATACAGTGAACTTAGCATGTAATTGGGATTTTATAAATGCCACAAATGCTTATAAATATGAAGGATACATAGACCCAGGTTACCCAAATAGATAAACTTAGGAATTTCCTTTTTAGTTCAAGTTTGAAAGATTTTGAGATACATTATTCACCACATAGAGTGATAACATATGGGGAATCTTATACTTAGAAGAAGAAGGATAGAAAACTTATGAATAGAGAATGGAGCACTACTTTCCCTAAAAACCTATATGAATTATTATCCTCAATGATTCAAAACTAGTCCTTAATTAAATTATAGTTCAATAAGCTCATTATCAAAATAAATTATCCTTTTAGCCTCAACAACTATAAGTGAATCATCTTAATTCCCTAAAGAATTGTCCAAAACCTTCAAATTTTAGGTTAAACTTAAAGTTATTAAAGAACAACTGGAATTAAGGAAAAACAAATGGAAGTAACATACTAGAGACACATGCAACAGTAAGGAACAAGCTAAACTACCATTAAAATGCCTAGGGATGGTTAGCTTTTTATTAAACGAAAGAATTCTATAAAAGACTAAGTTAATGTCCACAAAAATCATAAGTCCTTATTAAGAGAAAGATGAAGAATCCAATTCCTAAATGAAGGAGATGAAAATTCTAGGTTTTTTTTTATAGCTCTCCCATTAACAGAAAACAGATTAACAAAATGTTTACTTTAGAATAAAAATATGGAATGTGTAAGAATTTAGAAGGGGAAATAAAAAAAAATCTTGCAGACTAATACTTTGACAACACCTTAGGCCCTTTGAAAACCTTTAGTAACTATGTGAATTACCCACAAAAATTAGATTTAAAATGAAATTTTAGGGTAACATTCCAAATTCATGAGTTCAAGGAAGTTGCCTTCAAGTTGAGGGCAAACGAAGCCCTAGGTATTAATGGTTTCAATGAATATTTCTTTCAAAAATCCTAGAATTTAACAAGGGATATGGTCATCAAAGTAATACTAGAGTTCTCATTTAGTAAGCTTCTTAAAGATCTTAATATCGGTTTCATCACTCTAGTACCAAAAAAATATACTCCCTTATTGATCTAAGACTTTTCATCAATATTTTATTGTAATGCCATCTATAAAGTGATTTTAAAGATGATTGGTTTAAGGTTAAAGCCCATTCTACCATCTTTTATTGATCCTTTTCAAGTGCTTTCATTAATAGAAGTATAGGTGACAAAATAATTTCCACATAAGAGATATTTAGGAAATATTATAAAGATCATAACAATAATAGATGCAACCTTAAAATTGATTTTAGAAAAATCCTTTAACTTTCTTGAATGTGGCTTCCTCTTTGAAATTCTTAAAGCTCTTGGCTTTACAAATTTATTGGTTGGATACACTAATATGCCACTGTCACTTCATTTAACATCCTTATAAATGGGGAACTTGCAACGACCATTAAGGTAGCTAGGAGTTTGACATAAGTAGATAATCTATCCCTTTATCTATTTAACTTGCATATGGAAGCTCTTTTAAGATTGATAAAAAATAACTTCACTAGCTATAAGGAATTCCCGTATCACTTTAATTATAGGAAAGTTTAACTATGTAGTCTCATATTTTTTTACTGGCAATTTATTACTTTGTAAAGTTGGATTGTATTCAAATTATACTCAATGAACTAAATTTGTCACAAAGGATCCTTGACTCTCTATAGTTGAAGATAAAAGTAGCTTCGTTCACTCAAATGGCCTTGAAATTTTTGTTAAGGACATCACTAAGACTTTTGGCTTTAAAATTATACAATTTCCTCCAAAAATGGGAATTCCCATTATGATTTCTAGATTAACTTACTAAGACTACCAACCTCTATCTAATTCAATAAACAAAAGAATTGATAGTTGGTGTAACAAAATCCTATCTTTTGCAAGTATTTTTAACTAACTAGGTCTGTCCTTTCTAACTTAAAGGTATATTGGTGCAATAATCGTCTCCTTTCGAGCAAAACTACTAAAGATATTGAAATAATGTTAAAAAAATTCCTTTAGAGTGGTAATCATTATAACTCATTGGAAACACGATTAAACGAATAGAAATATGCATGCCTGTCACCAAGATTAGGTCTAAAAACAATTTGTATCATGAACATTATCAAAACTCTTTAAGGACAAAGAGTTTTTATGGGTTGGATGGGACCATATCCACATCTTTAAAGACAAAACCTTTTAGATAATGGTGCATAACCTAAAAATCTATTAGACCCTTTATCAAATGTTCGAGTTGAGACCAAAACTAGCTAAGAGCATCAAGTTTACATTAGCAATGGAGAAACTACTGTGGTCTGATATGATTTATGAAACCCACTAGGTCCACTATATCTTTTCCCATTTGTTTATAATATAATGCATATATTCCCTATGAATTCCATTGTATAATTTCTTATTAATGGTAAGTCTCAGTCTTGGCCTTTTTACTAAGTAACCAAATGGTCTATTATAATAAACAATATACCAACTTACCAACATGATTTAAGTAAGAAATATTCACTTCAACTAAGCATAACTTTGGTCTCTTCAACAATAGATCATATTCTAAAATCTTCATAGACATTAAGCCTAAAATTTAATAATTTAAAGTGGTTTGGGGTAGCTCTAATCTCACCATAGGTTATTTTATTTTTTCATTTATAATTAAGGAATATTTAAGTATAAAGCACATATTCTTCTAAGGCTCATTCAATAATTTGTTCTATCCCTTTTACAATAATCAACTTGAAAACCTTGATTGATTGTTCTTTTATAGTAAGATCATAGCAATCAATCCTTGAGTTTTATAGCCTCAATTTTATTTGCATTCAATTGAAAATAATTACTGAACGGACTTCACAACTCAAACTTAAACATAAGAATAAAATCGAGCTATTCAGATCCATCTTCTGCTACTTCATTTACTTAATATAGAAGGAAAGGAACAAAAAACTTTTCCCTAATAGTCATATACAATCCAGCTTATTTAAAGGGAACACTGTCCAGTGGTCAAGGAATTCTTTATTGATAGAATTTTCATTCCATACATCAATCAATCCATAATCCTTAACTAGAATTATTAAGGAATTATACTCCAATCTTCTCCTATATATGCAATCCAAGTCTCCTAGTCTAAGCTACATAATTAATTATGTTGTATATTTAACCCTAATTATCACTTGCAACTCCAATGTTTGGCAGTAGCTTATTTTGGTTTTCTATTACTTCTACCTAATTCTAGTTTACTCTAACTTCATCTTGGTTGTGGATTATAGTCACTTTAGTTATATATCTTTGAAGTTTGTTATGTGAGGCATGTGACATTGTACCCTCTTAGACTTGGCGTCACCTTTTTTAAGTTTGATTAATATATTCCTTACTTTAAAAAACTTTGTTTTTTTGTTTTTTAAATAAATCATAATTCTAAAGCAAGTACTTTTTATTAGATTAACCCTTCCTCTCACTAATATATATATAACATATTGAATTTTTCATAATTATTGGGAGCTATTATATTTTTTGTTTTTATTTCCTTTTACATTTTTTATAAATTTTTCTTTCTTAATCATGTATGCCTATTTTTCAACCCTCTAATAAAGTTAATTTGTAGTTTAATTCAAAAATATGAAGAATTTTTTGCAAGTTAAGGAAGGGAGCCAAATAGAGATCACGATATGCGTATTTTTCTTATAAATTATTATTTGATAGTGGCTCAGTTTCAAATGAAGAAGAATCATTAGATTTGTATAGATCTTTTATGAAGATTGTTGCTTTTGATTTAAACCAACAACCCTTTTAGATAACATTTCCTATCTTAAAGACCAATACTATTTTAAAAATAAAATCTTGACTAATATATCTACTACCTTCTTTTTATGGTCTTACATATAAAGATCCCCATAAGAACTTAGTTGAATTCTAGGTGGTATGAACAAGTATGAAATCCATGATGATGAAAACAAATCACACTTTGAGCTTTTTTGTTTTCATTAATAAAAGTATTGCCATATTGAATGAGATGAGAATTTTTTATAAAGGTATTCTGCAGCTTCAAGGTCAGTCATCATTCATTAAAAAAAAATTAGTTTAAGGCAATATAACGGAGAATCCTTGTATGAGTACTAAGAGTGTTTTAAGAAGTTAATATATTCGCTACCTTTATCTTCAAATTAGTGAACAACTACTTAGTCCATACTTATATAAGGGACTTCTACCTAATAATAGGAGTATGGTTAATGTTGTTAATGGAAGTGCATTGGTGAATAAATTTCCAGAGGCCATTAGGAACATGATTGTAAACATAACTAATTATTAACGATTTAGCAATCAATTTGACATAATACAAAAGTCCATTAATAAGTGAAATTTTCTTCCCTTGAATAACACATTTCAAATTTAACCTTTCTGATTCATCATTTGAATGCAATTAATATGTAGGTAGTGATTACATGAGAAATATTTTTAGTGATGGGGTATCTAATAGATATGTTCATAATGCTTTAAGAGGAGTTTATAGAGCAAGCTAAAGTAGCAAATGGAATTTCAAGAGAATTTAGAAGAAATCGTTTCCCTATTCAAACATATATAAGATATGATGGAAAGATCATCCTCATTTTAACAATGAGAATCCATAAATGATTTATTCGATGACTCATAATTGACTAAGCTTTCACTAACACAAGTAGTCATACCTAAAACTTGAGTCAAACTTCTAACTATAATATAACTATAAAAGATATTATTAAATGCCTTACTATTAATATTAAAGGTTTAGAAAGTCAAATGGTGTAAGGGGAAAAGTTTAGGGAAATTACCCTCTTAAGCAATCTTAAACTTAAATGAAAATGCAAGAACAATCATTTTGAGGAATAGTGAAGAGGCTAATAAAAATCTCTCCTACACCTCAAAATAAAAGAAAGAGAAGAATGTTGCTACTAAGGATGACCTTCCAAACGATGATGAGGTTCGAAAATGTAAGTACCATCCTCTTTCTGATAATAAAACAGTGCCTTCTTTTCCTTAGGCTTAAGCAAAATCTTAAAAATATGAGTGATATTAAGATCTATATGTGACTTTTCCTAGACGTGAGATAAAATACTCCTTTTTTATGTTATTAAACAACCACCTTATGATGCTAAGTTTAGTAAAGAACTACCAAAGTTTAAAGGAAAAATAGTTTAAAATATGTGCAAAAGATAAGATTAGAAAGAATTGCTCCACTATCATTTAATAAAACCATTCTTATAAAAAAAATATTAAGGAACTTTCTTTATGCTTTGCACAATAAGTAACATTAAGATTGAGAAGGTCATATTAGATTAGGAGTGTTAATTAATTCAATGCCATATTTTCTATATGCTTCTCTGAAACTTAGGCCTTTAAATAATACTAGGGTTTTAATTCATCTAGTTAATAGATCTACTATCTATTATAGGGGTATAGACAAATATATGCTTGTGTAAGTAAATGATTTAGTTCTTATAGCTGATTTCTATATACTTGATATAGAGAATGATGATCAAACAACCCCTATTTTGTTAGGAATACCATTCTTGAAAACATTTAAAACTAAGATAGATGTTCATATTGGCATCCTTACAATTAAATTTAATGGTCAAATTGTAAAGTTTAACATTTATGATACCATGAAATATATTGATAATGACAATATTATTTATTTGATTTTTATAATTAAATCTCTAACATTTATAGTCTTTGAACTTGAAGAAAAAACAAAATTTGGAATTTTCTTCTTTAATCAACTTCAAGAAGGGACAGAGGACATCTCCTTCAGAAATGATATCTAGGAAAATATTATAATTTTTAATGATTTTCCAAAATTAAAATCATTAAGTATTGTTTCTTATATTCCAATGTTAGTTTCTAATGTGAGATCATTACCTTTTATTTTGCAGCCATCAATTCCAAATTTGAAAACTCCCCTTAACCATTTAACATATGTGCTCTTAGGGATAAGGAGACACTACTATTGATCATTTACAATCAACTGAGTGCATCAAAAGAGGAGAAGCTTGTGTAAGTCCTCAAAAAATTTTAAAAAAATATTAGATAGAAAATTGAAAAGATTAAAGTAATCAATTTATCGATATGTATGCATCACATCCTATTATAAGCAAGATTCAAACCTATCCATCAATTAAAAAGAAGACTAAAACTACTAATGATTATTATAGTAAAGAAGGAAATCCTTAAGATTCTTAAGGTTAGAGTGTTGACCATATTTTCGATGGCAATCAGGTTAGCTTAATTCAAATGGATCCTAAGATGATGGAAATAATGATTTTCAAGAGCCAAAATTTTGAGTTAGTGCCCACCCAAATTTAAAATGGGTTGTTAATCTACAAACATTAAAGGAAATTTAAATTATATAACTCATAAGGACCACTTGCCTTAGCACTTTCTTGATAAAATGCTTAGGAAATTAATTGGTCATGCTTATTATTGCTTCTTGATAGTAATTCAAGGTATTTTCCTATTACAATTGGTTTATAAGATCAAGAAAAGATGACATTTACATGTCCCTTTATAACCTTTGTATATTCCATAAGTAATTTCTTCTTTACAATCCTCTAATCACTTTCCAAAAGTGTATCTAAGAATTTACAATAAAGAATCCATGAACAATTTTGTTTCAAACCTAATATAGATAAAATAGATGTATGAAATAATTAACACTTTAATTATAAGGAATTAATAATCAAATTCGTACAGTATTTGAATGATATGAAGAAAGAATTCTTTAATAAGTTCTAAGTTCAATGAAGAACAAAGTAAAGAAATTCTAATGGTTCAAATAAATAAACATCTCAAAAATTATCCTAAGATAAAAGAATCACACCTCAAATATAAAAAGTAAGAACAAGTATTTAAATTAGACACAGTTTATACCATAATCACAGGTTAGGCTTTGTTGACTACAGATATTTAATGTTGTGAAACACGATATGAGCCACACTTATGTCTAAGATTGTGGATCCTTTTATATCTTTGGGAAGTTATGTATGATCTGGGTTACGCTTATGTTGAAGATCATATTTAGCCAAAGATAAGTGTTTTTTCTTCAATTTTCCTCTAACTCATTTTTATTATCCCAAGCTTGGACATAATGTACTACCCTATTTTATGCTAGTTTTGTTTACATCATACCCTAATTATTTGAAGGATTTATCTTTGAATATTTAGCTAGATTAAAAGGAAAACAAGTCTCTTTATACAAAGGTACAATTATAGGTTGGTTAGTATAAAAAACACTCTTGATATACCGACTACCCCCTCTCGATCTCACTATTTTTCTTTTTACTCTCTCTTTTCAATCCCAAATTTGTATTTATAGACATGATTAGGTGTTAATAGTATAATTTTTATCATATATAAAAGAAAAGAACAACTAATTTTAAACACGTACTTTATGGTCCTTCTTTCAAAATCCTAAGGTTTATATGGCCAATATACATGGGCTTGATATTATATAATACTTCATCTTGATGCCTTCCAATATCAAATGAAATCAACATCTACTTATCCACCTTGATTTTCCCACATTCATTAAACCATTTAAGCGTATATGGTTTTGGATTTTTCATAATAGACAAACTTAACTTCTCTATAAAGCTAGTGTTAACATGTTAGTGTAACTTCCTCTATTAATAATCACACTATATACTTTCTCATAAATATTACATCTAGTGTGGAATATGCTTTACCTCTTTTTATCATAACTCATCCTCTTATATTTAAAGACTTATACTCTCTAAGTGATATGCACCTTAACCTCAACATTATACCTTATCTTTTTGTTAGTAAAATTGTCAAGCATTGACCTAGGTTTCTTTCCTTTAGAATCCTTTGTAGTCTCCACATCTCCATCATCTTTCATGATCATAACCTCTCATTTGGGAATTAATATGCAATATTCCTTGTTCCCGCTAAAGATTTAACCTCTTTATTTTGAAAAACTTGAAAATTAATTTTAACTATGTTTAGATTGTAAACATCATCATTAGCTTCTGGTAGCTTAGTTTTTTCTTCAGAAGAACCTTTATCATCACTAGTATTAGTGGATTACTTAGATTTTCCTTTATTCTCTAGCTATCTCTCCTTCTTCATAGCCATATGCACTATATCTTTCAACTTTACATAGTGTTTTAACTTCATTATATTATTTAGTCAACCCATCGAAGAACCTTGTTATAATTGCTTCATTGCTCTCTTCTATATTGGATATAATTTTTAGTTCTATTGGCTTATTTTATTCTACCACATTATTTGATCCTTGGATAAGATATTGCAATCTTTTATATAAATCTTTGTAATAATGGCTTAAGAAAAATATTTTTCTCATAAGACCCTTTAATTCATTGTAATTTTATATAATTCACTCAAAATTTATCCTCTAAGCAACAAGCACCAAATCCTACCAAATTATAGAATAATTAGTAGATTGTACTAGCTCTCCATAATAATGGTTCAACATAAATCTTTTTCTCATAAAAACCTTTAATTTAATCCAAGTCTATATAGGTCACTCAAAGATCAATTCTATCTCCCCTCAAAATAAGATTCAAAATCATTATTTACCTTAACCTGAGTATGCATCATATTCATCCTCTCAAAATTTTATTATATGGCTTGTGTAAAGTATAGGCTATCTTTCACCTACTTTGATGATAAAATGACTTTATAAAACATATTTGAAAACTAGAAGACAAGTTAGTAAAGAATTTTATTTTACACACTTCCTCACATGTTTTACTCTCAAAGATAACAAATCTCTCGTATTTCTTCCTTTAAAAGTTCTTTAAAGAACTAGATAAACTTAAATAAGAAATCATTATTGTAAAATTTAAAAACCTAAGAGCTATTGTTTAAGTTGATAAAATAACTCAAGGGGTAAGTAAGAAATACAAAAATCAAATAAAAATGAAAGATTAGCAAAACTTTCAATCTATAATTACAAATAGTTTCTTAATGTAATCATTCCTGAACCACTTTCTCTCTTTTCTTTTCTTTTTTTGAAAACCATGAGAAAAATTGGTATGAATGATAAAAAAATGGAATTAAATAAAGAAAATCTATAACATAAAAGTAGAGATAGACAAACCTTAAAAGATCATAAGATGACAAATTTTGATTTTTTTAATTAAAATGGAAGCAATGTAATAGGATATAAAAAAATCACAAATATCATGTTTTTAATATTTTTTAACAAAGGAATATAATAGTTTTTGAATAATAAAAAGAATAACCACTATCAATTTAGAGCCAAGCTCTAATAATAACGGATACAAATCTACCTATGAATGTACACGAGAGAACCTACATATAACTATACATTTTCATGTCATTAGTCACACTTTATGATATGCCCATATTTGAGATTGTGGTTTTGTATCTTTAAGAAGCTAGGCATAGTTTAGGCCATGCCCATGTAGAAGGCCATGCTAAACCTAAGATAATTTTTTTGCCTCCAAATTTCCTCTAACTCTAGTTTTTATGATTACCCCATGCTTATATGAAATGATTCCCCTATTTTTTTAGCTAATTGTGCTCGTATTAGTATGGTTAACATTTTTTGATGAGCATATCATAGAAGTCTTTATGGATGATTTAATTTTTCATATAGACTCATTTGATAATTTGTACAAAAATCTTACACTTGTTTTAACAAGGTATATAAAAACTAACCTTCTTTTTAATTCTAAACAATTATGCTTTGTGGTTTAAAAAAAGGTATAGTTTTAGGCCATATTATTTCATCTAGTAAAATTGAGTTATATAAAGTTAAGTTTAACTGTCTCAAAACTTTACCTTATCTTATTTGTGTTTAGAAAGTTTGTTCTTTCCTTATACATGTAGGGTTTTACTAAAGATTCATCTAAAACTTCTCCACAATAACATTGCCTTTATTCAAGTTACTAAAAAAGGATATGACATTTAATTTGATGAGGTATATAAAAAGACATCTTAGAAGCTAAAAGACCTATTAACCTCCACCCTAATTATTCAACTCTTTGATTAGATATTTTGTGAAATAAGTGATTATACAACAGTAACAAATATGCTAACCAAAGGATTGGAAAATAATTCACACCATATATTACTCTTTCAAGACTTCAATTATTGCCTATAAAAATTATTCCAGTAATAAAAATAACTTTAATCATTGTCTTTTCTTTAGAAAGGTACCATTCTTATTTTCTTAGGACTAAATTCATTATCCACTCTGATCTTGAAACTCTTCATTATTTAATGAAAAAGATAGAGGTACAACTAAGGTTGGCAAGGTGGATACTTCTCTTAAGTAAATCTAATTTAGTAATTAAAGGCAAAAGTGAAGTATACATTTATGTACCAATCAATTGAGTTGGTTAGCTTATTTAGAGGATAAACTATATCTTTAGGAAATTTTTCTTAACGAGTAATAATTCTCTATAAATATTACATCACCATGATATGAACATATGGGGAATTATTTGGCTAATAAAACTCTAACTCCTAATTTGTCTATAACTCAATGAGATAATACCAAGAGTGATGCCAAGTACTATGTGTTGTGTGATCCTTACTTATGGAAACATTTTACAAGTCGAGTGGTTAGAATGTGTGTTCTTGAAAGTGAAACTTATATTCTCACCTTTTACATTTTTATACTTTTGGAGGTCACTTTAAAGCTAAAAAGACAACTACAAAAGTGCTAGAATTTGGTTTTTATTATTGTACTTCATTTTAAGACTTATATTCCTTCTTTAAGTCACATGTTAATTATCAAAAAGTAGTTAATGATTCCTAAAGAATCATATGTTACAACACCCCATATTGTTTTGAAAAATTTTTAATCTTTTGGGTATTGATTTTGTAATGCTTATCTATGTCATTTGGTCAAGTTTGTATGTTTCTAGTTATGGATTATATCTTGAAAGGGGTAGAGGCTAAAGCCATAAATATTGATGATTTTAAAGTTGTTGCAATTTGTTTAGAGTATGAAATCTTCTCTAGGTTTGGAATTTCAAAAGCTTTAAGCAATGATCAGGATGATCACTTTTTCAATGGAAATATAAAGTCTTCG
>JANJEY010000008.1:52381827-52395561 GCA_024703695.1 Erythroxylum cataractarum
ATAAATTGAATGATTGCAAAGTTTTGAGAACTTTGTGTATGAAATATGTGATAATTTGTCAATGTGTATGTTCTGCAAAATTGTACTGAAATGTTTGAATTTTGTTTTTGAAATATAACAAATGTGATCAAGTGGTATGTGATATGTGATATTACTTGACAAAAATCAAGTTGATGTAAATTACATGATAACATGATTTGTTGTGTGTTATATGACAAGAGTAAGCCATCGAGGATGGTTACTTTGCTGAGTTCACAAAATTCATCAAAGTTGCAACGTTGACAATTTTAGGTTTGAGGGAGTGATGACCTAGCTTCTAAGACTGCATAGAAGTGATTTTGTATAATTTTTCGGAGATCAAATATGGCTCAAAAGTTGATCAGCTAGGATTGAAGAAATAGTTTGTTTTAATTTTTGTTTAGTTTCCTTACGTATGTAACATATTATGTAGACTGAGTTGTAAACACTCTAGGTTGACATTGCAAAATATGGATGACGGTTAATGCTATAGTGTGAATTATAGTTTGAGAAATGAAATGAGAAAAATTTTAGTTTTAAGATAATGTGTTAATTATGGTTTTACTTACAATGCTATGTGATATAGTGAAGGTGAAATGGTTAACACACAATTTCTATCAGGCATGTGCACGTTTGTCTGAAGGGTGCAAATAAATGTGTTAGATGGGAGTGAGGTGCTACAATAATCATCATTTTATATTGATTTAAATAATGATTTTGAAGTTGAAGATCAATTTATTGAAAGAAATGATAAAGATGATCGTCTTTTTGAGAGGAAGAAAGAAAAAATAAAAAAGGAACAAAATGAGGAAATAAAAAAAAATTTATATCCATGAATAAAAAATAAAAGGAATGTTTCATGAAAGTTAATCTCCTCTCGAAAAAAATTATAAACTTCAGTTATTACGAGCTCAAAATGAGGCAAAAATTTAGAGTCGTGACAAAGACAGGAAGATAATAAAATTTCATGCAAAGATCTGCATTCCATCAAAGATTTAGTGATGCATAAGCCTTTCAGAAATGAACAAATAAAAATTTATGCAAAAAGAGCTTAAGAAGGAGAATCCTGAGGAGAAGTTGGTTCAACTAGTGATTTTAGCCAATATTTTGATTTTGGAAGAAATGTGGATGACCTTCTAAACTATTAATTATTTATGTTAAATTAATATTCTCAAGCAATTTAGTTTTACTTTTAATTTGATTGTTGTAATTTTAGTTTTATTGTAATCTCGAGTTTGATTGTAATTGTAATTTATTTTAGTTTGGTTGTAATTTCAAATATTTTCGTTGAGTTTTAATTTTTTAAATCAATGTTGTGGTTTAAATTTATGTACCTTTTATTTCAAATTTATTTTTTATTCTTAACATATTTTATAAATGAATTTATAACATTTATAAATAAGAATTATAAATAAATATTAAAAATAAATTTAATATTTTATTCGATAATAGTGTCATTTTAAATGTCTCAATGACGTCTTTGTAATGATATATTTTGTGTAAAATAATATATATTTTAAATTTACTTACTTAGTAATTATGTAAATATACCAAATTGTGATAAAGACATAAAAGGAATATGTTAAAAAGAAAATGAACAAAGTTGTCTTTTTACAACTTTTGATGCATGAATAATAACATACCAAATTTGATATATTACTATTCATTACATCATTTTGATGTTAAATTTTAGTATCTTTCTTAGAGTGAATTCATTGCGTTAAAGCACCAAATTTGATATTTTGGTTCTTTTTGTTAGAACAAATACCCCCACCACAACGACGTCTTATTTAAATTTCAAAGCATGGATAACTCAGTGTGAGGCTGGCAATCGTGGTCGAGAATGTTCATTCCAATGATACTATTTTATCATTGGAAGGAATGTTTAAAATGTTAAAAATGGCGACCGCCCAAGGTCCAACTAACGATCATTTCGAGTCTTGTACCGCAGCTTCATCTGAACTACTCTTCATTCTTCTAGACTAAAACCATAACACAATATCCTCATAACAACAGCCATAACCATATCTCTTAAGTGGAGATCTGGGCCTGCAAGGCCCAAATACAAATTTCAATCTCCATCTCCATCTTCAGTTCATCAAGACTTTGCACCCTTTTCGTTTTCACACCATGACTGTAACGATTGAGGTCCATTACAAGTATTATTCCAGGTGCTTTTCTCTGAATTTCCGTCTGTCAAGAAACTTAGCTTCTGAACTAATGCCATTAATATATAGTCCATTAGGTAATTGGCACAGAACAATCATGGGATGCAATTACCAAGTTTCCAAATTTGGTATTCCCAAACGGATTTAAGGACAAAACTCAGAAATACAAACATATCATCCAATGGTGACACTACAATGCTGACAGGGGTAACTCAAATAAAAGTAAAGAAAATCCTAAACCTAAAATTGCAGTCCTACTTGGGCACCCATCTTCATAGCTACATTATGTCTCAAAATATTTGCATAAGACAGCAGCCGACAACATAGTAGTAAGAAAAGAACAACTCCCGCATACACAACAGCCACCTACTCAAATGTGTCATCGTCATCATCCGGGAGAGGCTGTGCAGCAGCTTGCTGAAGCTCAGCTTCATGCCTACATAATAAAGAATCAATGACAATCAGGGTCTTAAGTTTGGCTTGAATAGGTTAAAAAAATGCATGAACACAAAAGATTCAACTTCCAGCTTTCAAGCAAGGTCATCCTATTACGTGGTACTTTCTTTTTTATAATAACAATGTGGTACTTCAAATTCATTAAAATGGCAAATTAGAGCAAACCATTATAGAGATTGTATGTCTACATATCCTTTCAGAAGTGAAAGCAAAAGGAAAGTAACGAGATGCAGGGAACTATGTTATGTGGTTTCAGACGTAACTCCTGATTCAGGTATACAAATGAAATCTTTGGTATACCCTTCAAACATGAAAAAGAAAAGCAGGCTTGCAAGAAAGAGTGCTCTTACTGTTGCTGTGCAGCCAAATCAATGGGTACTTCCGGAGGAGCAAGAGCAGGGGACTCTACAAAGTGAAGGTTAGGATCCCTGAAATTGTCAAAATATAACCCATGATCAAGAATCAAGAATAGGTTATTTATCAAGCGAGCTATTAAAATAAACACAACACTTATTACCCAGCAAGCTTGCGTGCAAGGTAAAGAAATGGTTTCTCAAAGTTATAGTTGCTCTTGGCAGAAATTTCATAGTATTGAAGATTTTTCTTTCTGTGGAATGTAACTTGTTTGGCCTTCACCTGCCTGTTTTTGACATCAACTTTGTTCCCACAAAGAACAATGGGTATGTTCTCGCACACCCTAAGAGACAAGTTCACGATATATCACAATGTCAACATGAGATCATCATAACAATCTCATTAAAAAATATTAGGGAAAATTCCACGAAAAAGACTATCACGAACCGGCAGAGATCACGATGCCATGTTGGCACATTTTTGTATGTCAAGCGAGCTGTAACATCAAACATAATGATGGCACACTGACCATGGATGCTGCAAAGGGGAAGTATGATTGTTAAACCATCACATAAGCATTCCTATAAAAAACCACAAGTACAGGACTAGAATAAACAATTGAGACTGCAAGCGGTAAAAAAATCAAGGACTATAAAACAATAAAAAGGAAATGTTTACATTTGTCTTTTCCTGTTAATTCTGTCAACATAATTTCAATTTAAATCTCACCATATAACAGAAATCCAAAAATCAATGCATAGTTAGACAGTTTCAAAGCCCTCCATTTTTGGGATGAGACTTATTTCACTGGTATCGCTTGACTTAGTACTATAGGTGTGGAATCGCTTGACATAGTACTATAGGTGAAGTGTCAATAGAGAGGCAATGACAAATATGCATACCTGAACATCTATAATTTCATATTTGCTAGAACAAATGGGATGCAAATTATGCATCTCTTTAGTGACCGGATAAAGTGCTTGGCAATTATGCAAATGTCGATGAAAAAAAAAAAAGCAACAAGCATATACATGTGAACATATACTTCCAAAAGTTACTGGGGCTGGTACATAAAAGCTACTTCAAAACATGTCAATGATAAAGTTGCAATGGTACATTTGGAATAAAGTATACTTAAAATGCAAAAAGAAAAAGGTTTTCCAAAATCATCCCTGAAACTAATAATGATAAATGCAACAAACTTACTAGTAACCATCTCTAAGACCACCAAATTTCTCTTGCCCAGCTGTATCCCAGCAATAGAATCGGATTCTCCCACAGTTTGTGAAGAAATCCAAAGGATGAACTTCCACACCAATAGTTGCTAGACAAAGCAATGAAGACATAAAGTTAGAAAATGGGCAACAAAATCATCCGAAACAAAAACTAAATTAAGAACTATTTAAACTATCAACACTCACGTTCATATTTCTTTTCAAACTCTCCAGTCAAATGCCTCTTCACAAATGTGGTCTTTCCTGAAACCATCCATAACAGTTTAAGCTCAGCCCAAAACACATATATTTGTGGTTAGGGGCCATAAACCATTAGTTACCAGAAGCAACACATCACCGGAAAGTCATCAAAATAATTAAAAAGCAAAACGAATGAGGAACAAAGAAAAAAAAAATGCATTTATCCCTATTCATGTCACCCTATGAAACATTTGCTGAACAAGAAGAGGTCGCCTAATCATAATTGCGTTAAAATTAATCCTTATGCAATCAACAACTGTAAACCCTAATTCACAAAAAATTAAAAAAAGGCATGAAATTTGCAACAAAGAGAAAGAAGGAAGACAGAAAAACATACCAGTGCCTCCATCGCCAACAATGACGAGCTTAAAGCTCGGATAATCTACAGTCTGTTGATTAGGTAAAGCCTGCACATCCAATCCAATTTATTATAAAAATCGCATCGAAAGATTAAAAAGAAAACTAAGATATTAAATCCAATCAAACATCTGTAGAACACAGAAAAATGGCAGAAAACGAAAAGAGAGAAAAGTTGGAAGTACCATAGACGAGAGCGAGAGAGAGAGAGAGAGAGGGCGAATGGTGGAGAAGCTCTTATACAATTCCAGCCTGCCTGTGCCTGCTTTTTGCGTCTGGGCCTTATATTAACGCAACAACTTCTTTCTCACCATTCGATTTATTTCAACTCTCTGCTTTCTTCAAAAAGAAAAAAAAAATAGCTTACGCTAGACGCCGTACTTTTTTATTTTCTTTTTTTAAATGATTTTTATTTTTTATATACCAATGTCGTAATTAACTTGTCACGCTCATCTATTTTTTATATTAGTCAAATATCGTTCACATCTATTTTTTAATGGTTTTTAATTTTATTTTTAATTAAAAATAAAGATTTGTGATCGAGATTTTTAATAGAAAAATTAAAAATACTTTTTAGTTGAAATTTATAATAAAAAATTAAAAATTAAAATATATTTGATTTTACCGTCATATTTTTATTTTTGTAATTATACTTTTATATTAATAAATTTTAATAAAATATATATGTTTTAAAATTAATTAATTCTCATTACATTATTATCTACATATAGGAATGCTTTTATTTTTAATTATTTTAATATTATCTTTTTTTTTATTTTATTTATTTTTCATTTACATCTATCATATACAACTTCTCTATTAATTAGTGATAAAATTGTGTACTTTCAAATTTCCTCAAACCTTATATAACGAGACTTCGTATAAATTATTGTGTTTATCATTTTAATATGTATTTTTATTTTATTCCATTTATTTTTTAAGTAAATTTATCGTAAATAAATTTTTTACTAATTAAAAGTAAGATTGTATATTTTCAGACATCAAGACTTCTCCCGAGTTATTATTGTTGCGAATTTAATGCTAATTAACCTCCACCAAGTTGTTATATATGCTTTATATGGAACCTATAGGAGGTATCGTTCTAGGCTAACTTTATCAATTTGCACTCTATGTCTGGTATCGTAGGATTTTTAATATTCCTCTATCAATTTGGTCAAGTGAATGACTAAAGAATCTAACAAATTCAACCAATCGTACCAACCTTTGAGGTTAGAAATGTGATCCAGCTTCTGTCGACATTGATGCTCACAAGACTAGTTGTAATGTGACATATAATTAAAATGAAGGATTTTGGCAATTGTTTTTTAATAATGGGTTTATTCGCTACTCCTATCATTAAGATGAAAATTGGAAAAAAACTCTCAATTGTTTACTAACCAAGTGTCTGTTTCACGTAAATTACCTAAACAATCAGTCACGCTTACGAAGATCACATCCACGCCAATTAGTACAAGGCCATTGAATGAGTTTCACAAAAAATTTTAAGGACTCGTAACAAAAAACCTTTAACACTAAAGGTTATTTAGGGAGTCTCTTTTCACTAGTTCAACCGACCAAAATGTCGTAATTAATTGAATGAAATAAACTTGTCAATGCAATTCTCTCTTAATAGTCGAGCAAATTCAATTTTGTTGAACATAACAATTGTTGGAAGGTGTGGTGAAACCTTAACTTTCCTATGTTGACAAGTCCCTTTATCTTTGTGCTTACATTACAAGTCCACCTTGTGCTCTAATGACTCCAAGGAACCCTAATTTGCCATTTCTTGATGTTGTGAGCAGCTACTATAATTACTCACTCTAATTCACACCCCAAATTTCAAGTCTTGTGAAAGGTAGCTCAAAGAAATAAGAACTTGAAGGAGAATTCAATGTTCTTGAGAGAGCAAGTGTGGGAGAGAGAAGCATTTTTTTATAACACATAAAACTTTATACAGATAATAAAAATAATGTACAAAACTTGAGAGTCTCATAATTGAGTCTCTTGGTAACTTCGGAGATTCAAGAAAACCTACAACATTCCTTGTAAGCTAACCTGTAGACAATTACACTCACCAATTATCACAATTTTCTGCCATTCAAGCCTTAACAAACTATCAGCATACACAGAAGCTTAAGTTGCTACTACCTTCGTGCTGCTAATAAAGGATTAGCGACACAATGTAACAATCAGTTCACTATCAACAATCAAAGCAAATTAAGTTTCTCTATATGCTCTTGTTCACTGCCTGTTGCTCATATCTTTAGTTTAATGTATGTGATTAGTTTTGATGCCTCCATATATTGTGATCCGTGAACTTCAATGTGAGAAAATGTTGTCAAAATCACTGCATGTTTACTGTGCATGCTTTCCAAACAAGGAGTTCCAATTGTTAACTTCCTGACTGCAGTACTGAAGAAGATGCCTAGCTCTTTCTACTCTCTAAGATTACAACACTAGTTGGCTTTCCTAATCTATTAACCTGCATAAAAAATGTTAGAGAAAGAAACCTCACCAATTACCTCCTCACTGGGGTGGAGCGGATATTTTCCATAGCTTGGAAGATAATGCTAGAGATCACACTCCCAACATCCCTGGCTTCATCTTTAAAGGTTCTATTGTTCCGTTCAATCCAAATATTGTAGACTATAGTTGACAGAAGGATAGGGAAAGTAGGAATAACTGAGGTTTTGATAGTTGAGTTAGTATTAAACCAAGTCAGAACGGAGCTGAGGTTTTGCTGAATAGAAAGATGTAGATGAAAATGGTAGAGACAATGGTCCCAAATGGATTTAGAAAATTGACACTTAAAAAACAAGTGATCAATTGTTTCATTATCTGAGAAACATAAAAAACAACAATTAGGGGTTTGTATTTAGAGCAGTTTGTCTCGGGTGTGTAACTTCTGAAGGAAAGCTAGTCATAGGATAAAGGAACACCTAGGCCTATTATTTTAAAACCAAACAAGCTTATGCCAAGAACTTCCTGTAAAGGAGGTCTCAACATAAGGTATGATGATTCATTAGTGAACTTTTTTGTAGGACTAGTGAGCCATTCCAAATGATCAGGTTGAGAACTATTTGGAAGGCATCGAAGGGGCTCAAGATTCCTAAGGATCACTATGGATGCCTCTTGCCATCTCCATTCTTCATTACTTATCAATGCAGGTACTCTTACTGACAATGGAAATTCCGAAGCATTGATCTCTCTCAGGGAAGTAAAGTTCTGCAGGATTCCTCTTGGATGCCATGGGTCCTATCATAAAAGAGTAGAAATACCATTTCCTATCATAAACCTGAATTGATTCCCCTGTTTGTCCCTCATAAATAAAATTTTCCTCCAACTCTAAGAGCTGTTAGAGGTTGGTTAGGCACCCCAAAAGGTTTTCCTTCTTAAAATGATGGTATGAACCCATTGAACAAAGCCTCCCTATCCTCAAACAAATACCAAATCCTTTTACCTAACAAGACTTAATTCTAGGTAGACAAATGTTTTACCCCTAAATCTCCTTCTTTTTTCAATCTACAAATGTCACTCCATTTAAATTTAGCATTAAAAGCATAGTCCACCTTCTTAGCCCACAAAAAATTCCTAAGCTTAGACTCTATATCCCTAAGAATGGACGAGGGGGGAATAAAATGAGAAGGATAGCACATTTGGAAAGAAGAAAGAACAGATATCACCAACTGGAGCCTACCAGCATAAGAAAGACTTTTATGAGTCTATTTGTTGATCCTAGTATCAATTTTATCCAATAAGGGTTGGCAATCCCTCCTATACAACCAACCTGTTAATAGAGGAACCCCCAAATATCTAATAGGAAGAATACCTTTCTTGAGACCTGAGATAAGCTCTATACGATGAGTCAAACAATTCACATTAGGGGATAAGAAAAACTGACCTTTGGAGAGATTCATGTCCATGCATGAAAACTGAGAAAATGTACACCAACTATCAAGTAAATTTGATTCGAAAACACATCCACATGGCAAAACATCAAGAGGTCATCAGCAAATAAAAGATGAGTAAGTTTAAGGGCTTTGCATCGCCAGTGGTATTTGAAGGAAGGGTTATTCTCTATACAAACTTTTAAATTCCTAGAGAATACTTCCATACAAAATATGAAGAGGAAAGGAGATAAGGGATCCCCTTGTCTTGAGCCCGATTTCCCTCTAAAAAATTTAGTGGGAGTACCATTAATCAAAATGGAATAAGAGGGAGAGGTGATGCATTCTTTGACCCAATTAATGAACTGCATGGGGAGGCCTATAACTCCTAAAGCATTAAGGAGGAAATCCCATTGAATAGAGTCATAGGCTTTTTGAAGGTCCATATTAAAAGCACATATCTTCTGATTATTGGAAAGATGATAGTTCTTGAAAATTTCTTGAGCCAACAAGATATTGTCCCCGATGCGACGGTTCTGAATGAAGGCACTTTGATTAGGGCTGACTATGTGAAGAAGAATCACTTTAAGCCGATTTGCTAGGATTTTAACAATCACCTTGTAGAGCATGTTGCAACATGAGATAGGTCTATACTCAAACACTATGGAAGGGTGAGTTGTTTTGGTAATAAGGGATATGAAAGTGGAATTGACCTCTTTTGGAAGTTTTCCATGAATGAAAAAGTTTTAATCGCTTTGGTAACTTCCTCCCCAATTATATGCCAGGTTTGTTTGAAGAAATACCCATTGAACCCATCCGACCCAGGAGCCTTATTAGGGTTGAGAGAGTTGAAAGCGTCTCTTATCTCTTGGCCAGAAACTTTAGCAGCAAGAGAAGTAGATAGATTTTCTAATAAAGGCTGAGGGAAAAGATTTGCTACTAACTCTTTGAAAGAGTGAAGGGCCTTTTTATCCCCAATAGTTCCCTGAAAATATTGAAGAAACTGATCTTGAATCTCTTCTAAAACCACTATCCTATTCCCATTTCCCACAACTAAATAATAAATGTTATTTGTATTTCGATTGGCTAGGAGAGATTTATGGAAAAAATTGGTGTTTCTATCCCCTTCTCTTAGCCATTTAATCTTGGAAGATTGTTTAATGAAGGATTCTTGGTCCTCTAAAACTCTGAATAGCTAGTTAGTAGCCTTAGTTTCCTAAGCAATCAGCCTAGTAGATCCCTACGACAGTCTCATTTGATCCTGAATGTTATTAAGAATAACTTGGCAGGTTTATACTCTAGCATTCACATCCCCAATTTATCTAGAGTTAATGATTTTAAGAGCTTTTTTTAACCAACTTGAGCTTAGTCACTACACAAAACATCAGAGTACCCTGAACTTGAGTGGCCTAAGCTGCTTCCACAGTTTAAAGGAAATTAGGTTGAGAAACTAGGAAATTAGAGAACCTAAAGGGTGAATTTCTCTTCTGCTAGATAACCACAGAACGAACCATTAAGGAAGAGTGATCTAAGATGTTAGGATTCTGAATTACACAATAGGAACTAGGAAACCTAGAGCTCTAAACTGATTTTATGAGAGTTCGGTCTAACTTCCTAGCAATATAGGCTTCTCCACTTTGTTTATTATTCCACGTAAATCTAGGACCACTAGAATTTAAATCAAACAACTCATTGTTCTCAACACATGTTGTTTACATCCTCTCTTTTACAACTTATATGGATAAAATAGAGAAGGGGTTGACATTCCAACAAGTAACCACTTACTTGTAAGTTTTGTCTTTCTTGTAAAACCTAACCTACTTGTCCACTTTGGTTTACTTGTGCTAATGTGAACACACTACTTTGTTACATCTCTCACTTGTACACATTGACAACAACATATGTTGTTGGAACTCGATCTCAAAATCGGATCCCAACTGAAAAAGCGAAAAACGGAAACGAAAGATGAAAAAATCCGAAGCAGAAATCTTAAGGCAAAAGAGTCGAATACGAATCGAAAACAAAAATTCGAATCGGAAATTAGAATCAGAATCAAAAGCGAATCAAATGAAAGCGAATCGAATGGTTCGTGATCGAACTGAAACAAAATTCCCGACATCTGAAGCGTATAACTTAGAAAAATAAATTAGCGATGCAAACCTACACAACAAAAACCAAATCCGAAACTGATATAAATTTTTCTTTCTTTCTTTCTTTCTTTCTCATAATATTTATTCCTTTTTTTTTTCATAACCTCAATTTACTTGATTTCTCTAAATCAAGTATATCTTAATCTCATCTTTAAAACTCTTATTATCATTTTTCTTTGCAATAAAGACAATCACTCATATCTCATTCACAAATAAATATATCCCATAAATCATTAATTAACCAGAATCTTATTTGCCTGCTAACAAAAATCAGGCAGCATAACGTTGTATTTTTAAGAAACCCAAAATCTGCAAATAGATTTAAACACACTTCTAATAATCCAAATCAAAACACACAATCCCATCATACACAAACACAATCCTATAACTAAAACACTTAATTAGTCTCAATATCAAATCAGTATCCTCGGACCTCCCGTACGGAACCCATATGATAATCACATTCATATCTTAATCACATTCACATTCATATTTACTAACTAAAATTTACTTACATAATCCAATTCCATAATCATACACAACTCAATTCCATACATAAATTCATAATTCATATACATATCCACACTTGAACTTCATACTCCAATAGCAAAACAAAAGTGGCATTTTCAAGCCACGGTAGAAAACCAAATACCAAAATCCAAAATAACCCTATTAAAAAAACATGCAAAACTGATATCTTGACCGTCTTCCATCCAATCTCCTGCTCGGAAACCTGGAGATGGGGATGAAAGGGGGGGTGAGTTGAAATAGCTCGTGAATAACATATTTATAAATTGAAAAATAAGCAAAAATCATTTCTCAAAACAATTGCAATTAAAAAAAACTTATTTCTTAAAACTTTCCACATTTTCAAATCATTTATACTCAATTTCCAAAAATTTCTTGATTCAAAACTCAGTTTCTCATTCCTTCAAAATTCTCAAAATTTTCCCAAATCATGCATAATTTCAAAAACATGAAGGCATCACGTTATCAATGCATCACAAATATTGACAAAAATAAAAAAAACACATAACATATCAAATGGTTTGGGTCAGTCCAAAATGGAATGTACTGCACATTCCTGCATAGCGGTCCTGTGCAGCCGTGAACAGAACGTATTACACCTTCCTGCATAGCGATCCGGTGTAGCCGTGAACTTATGGGAGTCCGTAACGGAGCTCCAATGCCACTAGCAGGCACGCAGGCAAAGCCTATAAAAAGACAAGTACACTTGACTCAACTTATGGGACCTAACCAAACCCACGTAATACATTTCACACTTGAAAAATCGGATTGTCCGGAGGTACATTTTGAAAACTGAATTTTCATATCATGTCATATCATATTCAAACATAATGTCACTATGTCACACAATTTTGCACATCAAATTCTCAATCATTCAAGCACCCAAGAATGCAACAATTTCGTAATTTATCAAGATCATAAGTCAACCAAATTTCCATTCATTCAAAACAATGAAATCATCAATTATAGACATTTCTCAAATTATTCATATCATTCAAAAAATAAAGAATTCAATAATTATTGCAATTTCTTAAGTCATTCCAAATAATGAATGTACCATTATAACAATTTCTATAATCATTCCAAAAGCAAGGAATTTATTCATTTGAAAATAATAATTAAAAGACCCTTTTACTTTCTTGATTTTTCAAGAACACATACATAGCTTATATTTCAAAATATTAACATGGTACTCACCTCATTTCCATGCTTGAAACTTGTCCAAATCATCAATTTCTCCATTGCTTCTCCTAATTCCTCAAAATTCCCTAATTATAAATTATCCAAAATTCAACATCACATAAGGCATAATCATCAAAATTGAGATTAGAAATCACAAACCCATACCATATCCAAGCTATCTAAACCAAAATCTTTCAAAAAGTAACAAATCAAAATCTCATTCTTACCTTAATCTTCACCCAAATTCAGATTTTCTTAGCTCATAATGGAGCTCTCATCTTCCTCCACCTTTTTCTCTCTTGGAGCAACATGAAAATCTTGTTTGAAACCCAAGAAAATCGAAACCCTAGACTTTCCTTTCTTCTTTCTTCTTCTCCCATCCGAAACTTGCTTTCTTTCTTTCTTCTTCTTTTATTCCTTTCTTTCCCTCTAAGTCGTGACTTGCCTCATCTTAAACGACAACCCCCTTTTTCTTACATTTAAAGGGTGCAAAATGACCATAATGCCCTTACATACATGCCTTATAACTTAAAATCTTAAGTACTCTTCCAATTTTGCCCTTATGCATATCTAGCACTTTAATTTAATTTAATCCAATCAATTTATGCTATAAGCTCTTACTCAATTTAACATTCTAATTAATCACATTAACATGCTAATTAAGTCCTTAAAATCATAAATTAAATCAAAGTCTCAAAATTCATTAAATCATGTTTTGTTTAGGATATTTTTCAAATCATCAAATTGTAAGAATTTGCTAAAACTTCCTTCTAGAGAAATATTCCTCTTTTTTTTTAATTTCATAACGCCACCAAAATCATTTAATTTGGTGCACTACTCCAAAAGTTATACTCTAAACATTTCAGCCTATCATTATGCTAAAACATTTTCCAACACTTTACTTCCATCCAAACATTGATAATCTTAGAGGCTGAATTAAAATTCTCTTTCTTCAGACAAATTGTAGCCCTATTTCTCTATTTTAATCCAAATCAATAATCCCCTCATTTGGATGACTAGAGAAAAAGTTATGGCCAAAATACTTTCAGATCTTACTAATCCAAGACTGCAAACTAAACCCAACTTCAATTCAGAAATTGAAAGTCTTAGGGGCTAAATTGAAATTCAATTCCTTCATATGACTTGTAGCCCCATGTCT
>JANJEY010000008.1:52489500-52505304 GCA_024703695.1 Erythroxylum cataractarum
TTTGTAATTTGTGAAATTGGTTTAAGATTTCTGGAAATAAATATGGCTTGTATTGCCTTTAGAGTATTGAAAACATTTGGTCCCTTATATATCTTGAATTATGATTTTGTATAAGACTTTTGGATTATGAGATTTGGAAATGTATTGACTTCGGATTATGTATATTGGATTTATATCCAACTTATTTTGAGTTATGGATGTATTGAAAAATATTTATATGAATATGGATGAATGTGTTGATGATGAAACATGAATGGTGATGATGATGAAGGCATTTGGATATGGAAATGGCTTGAAGTGGTTTAGAATCTAGGTTTGCGTTTTCTGCTGAGATCCCGGACGGAGGGTCCGGTTGATCATGATGTATGTATGATGTTATTAGAAGTGAAATTTTCTATTTGCAGATTTTTGGATAGGTTATAGTGCAGCCGTTATGCTGCCGGATTTTGTTTGGTAGTATATGAATTTTTAAGAAATTGTATATGACATTAGGAGTGTTATGTGACATGAGTATAAGTTGTTATGGTAAGGATAAGCATATGATGAATATGAGGAAAAGAATTTATTTGATTGTATATGATAGATAAAAAGCATGATGAAGAAAGCAAGAAAAAAAATTAATTACACCGATTTCGGATGGATTTGTCATAAGGGTTTCCAACGCGACAAGTCTTCATGTTTTAACGCTTCGGATGTCGGAATTTAGAATTCAATACGAAGCCACCATCTGTATGCTTTGATTTCAAGACCATTTTCTAGTTGCAATGGAATTCTTTTGGTATCAGATATCGATCTATTTGTTTCGCATTCGACTTCTATTTGGTATCATTTCCCCTTAGTATTTGTTTCGACTCATTTGTATCCGCTCCACTTGTTTCAGTTGAATTTCGATCCGTTTAGCCTCGCATTTGTTTCGTTTCATTTCACTTGTTTCGGAATACTTGTTTTCGTCCGATTTGAATGCTTTTCAAGAGTGTTCATGACCAAGTGTTTAAGCAGTAATGGTGTTAAGTGGTTAAGAAGTTGGGTCTCGGAAACGGGATCCAACAACTCGTATGGAAAAACGTTGGTACTAGTCGACTACTCTTTAAAGACAAAGCTGACTATAATGTACTAGTCGACTATAACACCTTGACTAGTCGACTATCAGATGTAGCTGACCAAAATCTGTCCGAATCAATCACAAATGGAAAGGAAATCATGTTACAACGGCTATATACAACGGCTAGTAGACTTCTCCAACGTCTATAATCATCTTAAAGTCTGCAAATAAATAATGAAAGATAAGATGATCGTGGAGACTGGTCCAAAAGAAAAAGCATACAACTATAGTTCCTAATTTACTCTCATTCTGCTCCTAGCTTGTTCTACATTATTCTCAACTGTACCGAGCATTATTAATTCATTTTTATCACTGTTATTATTGTGAGTTGAGTGATTGGTGGAAAATCACTTGTGAGGTAGGATTTATGCCGGAAGACAAATCGATTGTTTAGTGTAGCTTGAGCTGGAAGTCAAGTTGTATGGAAAAGTTCACACTGAACTAAAAAGTGTGTAGTAAAGTGTTTTGCCAAAATCCTAAGCGGGAGCTTAGGTAGAGGACGTAGGTCTTAACACCAAACCTCTATAAAAACAGTGTTTGCCTCTCTTTCTTACTCTTTGAATTTAAATTTGTTAAATTGTTTTGTGTGTATTAACTATTTGTTTTTGTAGAACTTTGCGAAAAATATTTAAAGATCTATTCAACCCCCCCTTCTAGATCGTTTTCAATAATTGTCCGAGGTGCTCGATGTATGTGAATATCATTGGAAGTGCTACTTGTATGTGAATGAGAATGACTAATTAAATTTGATATATACTAATTGTGTTCTGAATTTCAGATATAAATTATCCGAGGAGTTTAATAGTTGGGTATGTATTAGAAATATTATGAATTGTTGCGAAGCTCTGTGTGATATTTGAATTCTCAACGAAAGTTGAATGTCGGACTCAGGTCTGATGATTATAATATTCTGATTATGTATCATTTGTGATTGTTATACATGGTAAATTTGGTAATTTTTGCATTTCATAAAATGCATGCTCAAATAAAGGCATTGTGACCAGAGTAGCCAGTTTGATAGAGCTTTGAGCTCGATTCTCTGCACGTAAAGCTTTGCTTCATGATTTTTGTCTGCACGTAGAACTCTGCTTTGTGATATATGTTTTTGACTAAACCCAATGGGTCAGTATTTGTATCCGTATGTGAAAAGCACCCAGTCACAACAATAATAACGAATGTGAAGTCTCATATGCATCTGTATTGATATATACATATGTTCTGATTCGCAATGATATCATGATTTGTCGCGGTAATGTGTGTATTTGGATTATACAAGATCTGAATGATTATAGGTGAATTATGTGAACTTGTGTGATTGACCTGGGTGAAATCATCAATGATGATTCACTCATTGAGTTCGCAAAACTCTTAAAAATCGCAATGTGACTTTTTAGGTACGAGACAAGAGAGCTAATTCCTTAAACTGGACTAAGGGAACCTTTTGGATTAAGTTATGGCTCAGAGGTCTGTTAGCTGACATTAGAAAAGTTGTAGCTTATGTTTTGTCGTCTTCTTAGAACTTGTATAAGGTTTTGTAAATTTTTATTAATGGATACAGTGTAAGTTTTTGTTCAATGAATACAGTGTGAGTTTTTGACAATGAATGTAAGGAATGATTTTAATTTGATAACTTTTAAATTATGTTAGATGATGCCTTGTTAAGTTGGATTTATGTTCGTTCTAACATGTCATTATTTTAAGATATGTACTTAAATGTCCTTTAGTGTTTTGGTATATACTCTACGGTAGTAGGATGTTGCATTCTAGGATTGCTTTATCAATTTGTGAATTCTGCAATTAAGTTTGACCCTAATCTAGAGGACTTAAGTAGACCCATCTCTAGGTTTGCAAGCCAATCCTTTCAATTATGGTAGATTTATTTACACACAAGATTTCTCAATCTCTATGCTATAAAATCAAATTATGTCATAATATTCTAGATCTATTAAAACATATATAAACACATAATTGAATCACATTAAATCAATTAAAACAGTTGCATTAAATAAAAGAATCAAAACATATTGTTATCCCAACTAGAGTTTATCACACCTAGATATTAAAAAATGTTTAGTTACACATAATAGAAAACAAAATCAATGTTAAACTGGAAGGAAAACGAATAGAAAATAAAGAGTTCATAATTCTAACTCTCCATTCTTTTTTTGTCAAATGTTCTTGCGATAAATAAATAATTTAATAAAATACTTAATTATTATTATTTAAATCTAATTGATATATTATTAATTATAAATAAAAATAAATTTATATTACGTCCAAAATATTTATTTTTACACTCTTTGTTATAAGTAGATATGGTAAATTAATATAGTAATAAAGTTTATATTTTTATTATTTCTAAAAATTAATCAAATTAATCATTAAATTATAAGTAAATATAAAATTAAAATTTTAGTAAAAACTTAAATTTCCATCATATTAATTAATAAATATATTACTAAAAGATTTAAAAATTATCTTAAAATTGAATTCGATTAAATTCAATTTAATTTTAATCGAAACTGAAATTTAAATTTGACTCAAATCATATGTACTTGCTGTCGATCTGGTTTAATTCCATAATTAAAATCGAAAAAAATTTATCCCCGTCCGAAGTTGGGTTCAATTAGACCTGTATCCAACATCAAATTGAACTTGTCTGTTAACTTATTGTGTTGGGGGCTTTTTGTCTGTGTCTAAAAGTCATTAGCCCATAGTTGAAAAGCATAGAGACCTTTTTCAAGGACATATTTTCGTCCGATCTCCATCTTCTCAATCAGTAATGGCCTCACCATCCGATCCTTTGAACCGGTGAGTCCCCACAAAGATGTCTGCGGAAATATATGCTTGGTCTTGTATGTTACCTGAATTGCTGATTTATTAATTTTCTCTTCTTTTTGGTTTTCTTCGTGTATTGAATTCAGAGATCCTGTTAGAAAGCCAAATAAAGGACCCCCGTTCAAGTTCTTGGTTCCTCTAATTTATGCACCTGTTCTTCCACTCAGTAAGCTAATTTCAATCCTTCCCTACACTCTTCTTGTGTATTTTCCGTTCTGTTTGATGCTTCTGGGTGTTCTTCTCTGTGGGTTTGATTATCTTATGTTTTATTTTGTGGGTGTTTCTTAATGTTCTCCAGTTCGACTCTCACTGCGTCATAGACCGGTTTTAAGAGACCGCTTGTTTACGGCTGTTTTGGCTGGTGCCTTTGCTCACGGGTTTTATTTGGTGTATCCTTTTGCCAAATTGCTTCTTTTTCCTAGTTGGTGAGAATAGTTATATATTATTACATTATTCATTCCTGATCTCGATTTTGTGAATGTTTAGCTATCATATAATGTCATTATCTCCTTCTCTTTTAGTGTTTTATATTTCTTTAGATTTGAAAAATATGAGAATGTCATCTAGCAATTCTACGTTTTTGACTTGATACCAGCTAAACTTGTTCCATACTTTTTTTCTTTAAATAGATAATCATATTTATTGTTTCTTCAAAAATGGGGAAACCTATGTTCTTCCGGTGCTCCTTATACATTTCAGAGCACAAGCAACATGCTTGCAGATTCGTTCTTCTAAATTTCCAGTCTTTATTGTGTGATTTTGTGTGCCAAAAGGTCGGTGTTTATTTACTGAAAAACATGGAAGAATGCATGTTAGTGCATCTTGGTTCTGTGACTGATTGAAGATGAAGTGAATTCTAAGGTAGTTGCATGTGTCAACATATTGTTATAAGTAGTTGAAAAGGGAGTTTGAAGGGGATTTAATATAACCCATGATCTTCCAGTCCATTTGATTCAAGGCATAACGTGCTGAAATTGGTAGCTACTCCTGATTTAGGTTAGTCTAGATTATTTATTTGAGGCACTTTAAAGATATGGTTGTGGTCAAGTATAACGATTTATGGTTGTGGTCAAGTATAACGATTTGTGTCTCTCCGTTGATTCACGGAAGATATAAAAAGGTAGAGACCTGTTTAATGTCTTTTGTGACACAGTGGAAGTAGTTAAGTAGAGATTTTAGGTTAATCTCTGAACCAAATCCAAGCATAAAACTTAGGATTTAATCAACAAGAGAAAAACAGTTTCTCTAAGGAAAATTTTCTGCAAAACCTTTTATTAAAGGCAATTTTTTTTGGTCCCCCAAAATATCTGTTAACCCTCCCTTTTGTACTCGTAAAGTTGCAATTGAGAGTCCTAATTCTAGTGTGAAAAGGATTGATTGAAATCCTCTTGTAAAACCAACTTATTTCCTTTTCTTGTTGAGCAAGAAAACTTGCCTAACTAGGAAAATTAAAATAAAATAAAACAGAAACAAACCCTAATGGGTATATGACAACATAACCAAATCCTAATAGGTCAAGGACAACATAAACAAATCCTTATGGGTTCAATCCTTTATTAGTCCCCTCCACTTGAAAAGAACTCAACCTTGAGTTATCATTAGGACAGATCTCTTCTTCTACATGAAAATCATAGATATCAGCAACATTAAAAGTCTTTGAAATTCCCATCTCCTCAGGTAGATTGATAACATAAGCATTGTTGTTGATTTTATTCAGTATCTCATTGGGACCATATTTTTTCGGCTTCAATTTGTTGTAGGTTCCAACAAGGATTCTTTCTTTCCTTAAGAAAATCATCACTTTGTCACCTTCTTGGAAAGTTTTAGACTTTCTGTGTTTGTCGACTTGTTTTTTATATTTGGCATCAATCCTTTCAAGTCTCTCTCGAACCTCTTCTTTCACAATCTTCACTTGTTTGGCAATATTTTCAATTGCTATGCTTAAGTTTGGTAATTTTGAAAGTTTTATCGGATCAACATTACTCTTTGGAACTTCAAGTATATCAAGGAAAATGGTGATCTACTAATAGCACTATGTACAACATTATTGTAGGCAAACTCAGCTTGAGCTAGATTTAAATCCCATTACTTAGGCCTGTCTCTTCAAATACTCCTCAATAGATTTCCAAGAGTCCTATTAAGTGACTCAGTCTGACCATCTGTTTGTGGATGAACAGTGCTACTAAAGTTTAAAAAAGTATCGAACATCCTCCATAAAATTCTCCAAAAGTTACTAAGAAACTTTGAATCTCAGTTAGATGTAATGGATTTAGGAATTCCATATAATCTTACCGCTTCTTTAAAGAATAGTCTAGCCACATTAGATGCATCGGTAGTCCTCTTACATGCAATGAAATGCGCCATCTTGGAAAATCTATCAACTACCACAAAAATAGTATCAACACCCCTTTGTGTTCTAGGTAATCCAAGGACAATGTTCATAGACAAGTCCTCCCAAATATCTTCCGAGATGGGGAGTGGCATATACAAACCAATATTCTGGGGTCTTCCTTTAACAGTATGACAAACATAGCACCTTTTCACAAAGTTTGTAACATCTTTCTTCAACTGAGGCCAATAGAACCTATCTTCGAGACTAGTATTGGTCTTGCCTTCCCATGTAACCGGCTAATCCTCCACTATGCACATAACGAATTAACTTTTCTCTAAGAGAAGTACGAGGAGCACAAAGTTGGTTACCTTGGAAAAGAAAACCATCAGTGATATGGAACTCACCAACAAGTTGCTTTTGAATACACTTTAACCACTTGTCCTTGAAGTCTTCATTATCCCCATAAAGCTCCTTTAAAACTTCAAACCTAACTACCTCTTAGAACACAGTAGGAAGCAATATTGTCCTCCTACTAAGTGCATTAGCCACCTTGTTAGTCACATCAGACTTATGTTTAATAACAAAAGGAAGCTTCTGTAAGAAAGTAGTCCATCTGGCATGCATATTACTCAAGTGCTTTTGACTGTTTAGAAACTTTAAAGCTTGATGATTAGTGATAGAGCTCTAGTCTCAGAGTACTAGAGTTTTATCGATATTATTTCTATATAGCTATAATGTATATATCATTACAGTGTAGAAACCTATTGTTTCTCCCTAACCAGAGCAAATCTTGCTCCTCAGAAGGTAACAATCCTTCTGTCACACACTTCTTCGTAATATTCTCTTCCCTACTTCCTGCTTCTATTCCCCCCCTTTTATAACCTCCCTAGGTACATACGGTTATAACTAATTCCTTCTAGAATAATCCTCTCTCTTTCCTGAAGATCCTAACAATTAGTGTAAAGAATTAACTCTTTTTGAATCAGATAATGTTCTCAATGCTTCAATGTTCTCACAACCACATAAAATTCCTAATCATAAATACCCCATCGTTTCCTTGTATCGTTAAACTTCTCACTAAAGAAAGCTACAGGTCGGCCTTCTTGAGATAGAACAGCTCCAATACTCACTTCACATGCATCACACTCAACCTCAAAAAGCTTGTCAAAGTTCGGTAAGGCCAGGATAGGAGCAATGTTGAGTTTTTCCTTCATCATTCCAACCAAACTTTCCTTCTTTATGCATTTTGTGATAGGGGCCATAATTGAATTGAAGTTTCTAATGAACCTCCCGTAGAAAGTAGCTAGCCTATGGAAAGATCGAACCTCACTAACATTCTTAAGGGCAGGCCATTCACAAATTGCCATCACCTTTTCTTCATCCATATGAATTCCTTTAGAACTAACCATATACCTCAAGAATAGTAACTTGCTATTCAAGAAACTACATTTCTTCAAGTTTAGGTAAAGCTTATTATGTTGTAAAACAGACAAGACTCTCCTCAAATGTTCTAGATGCTCTTCAACTATTCTGCTATATACAAGGATATCATCAAAATAAACAACCACGAACTTTCCATTAAAAGGTCTAAGCACTTGGTTCATGAGTCTCACAAAAGTGCTAGGGGCATTGGATAACCAAAAGGGCATGACTAGCCACTCATACAACCCGTCTTTTGTTTTAAATGTGATCTTCCACTCATCCTCAAGTCTGATCCGTATTTGGTGATGACCACTTTTCAAGTTAAGTTTAGAGAACACCTGAGAACCACAAAGTTGATCAAGCATTTATTCAATCTGGGAATAGGAAATCGATATCTCAAGGTGATTTTGTTAATGGCTCCACTGTCAGCACACGTTCTCCACGATCCATCCTTCTTGGGTGTCAAAAGTGCAGGAACAGCACAAGGACTCATGCTTTCTCGGATCAAGCCCTTGGTCATTAATTCTTCCACTTGTTCTCTTAGAATATGAGCTTCTTTAGGGTTCATTCTATAATGGGGCAGATTAGGAAGCTTAGCTCCAGGTATTAGATCAATGTGATGTTGAATATCTCTCATAGGAGGCAATTCATTAGGTAATTCGGACTGGACCAGATCTGAAAACTCCTCCAAAAGTTACTGGATCAGATCTGAATTAGCTCCATTCTCCTCCTCTTTCTCTTCCAATAATTGGTTCTTTACCACCAAGACATGAACCTCTCGAGTCTCCTTAACTTCTCATTCAAAATCTTGCCCACTAAGGGTCAACAATGTCTTTCCCTCCACTCTAAAAGTCTTTGGCCTATTAAAGGCTGCATTTGTGGGTAGCATGGTCACTTTTTTTCCTTTCCATTGGAATGATATTGTGTCATCTCTTCCCTTATATCAAATTGCCATGGGCCTCCTAGGAGTATGTGACTTGCATTCATGTCCACCACATCACAATAAATAGTATCCTTGTAAGATTTTCCTATGGAAATAGGAACTTGATACACTTCAGTTAATCTCAAGGCTGGCCCATCAGTAAGCCAACCAATGGTGTAGGGATGAGGTTTTTTTCTAAGTAGGAAGCTTCTTGTGATCCATCAACTTTCTTGCCACTAAACTCTCATCACTGCAATTGTCTTCAATCAAGTTGCACACCTTACCATTAACAGTGCAAAAGGATCTGAAAATGCTTCTCTTTTGTTATGGCTCCTCGGTTTTAGATGAACAAAATATCTTCCCACTAGACTAACTTTGTCTTTGGCAACTTCTTCAGCAAACTCCTCTTCTTCTTCTCCCTCTTCTTGAAGCCCTTCCAAATCTTCTTCACCTTCATTAAGGTAGTCTCCTCTTTCAGCAACGTTGACCATCTTTGTTTCAGGACAATTACTAGAGATATGTCCAGGCTTCTGACATTTATAACACGTCTTATTTTTGGTGGTGCATAAGGGTTGGAACCTTTAGGAACTCCTCTACTGCTGTTGCTGCCACCTCCTTCAAACAGCTTCCTTTTGTCCACTCTTAGATCTTTAGGGGCATTATCGATTTTCAATGTTTTAGCTGATGCTTTCCCCTTTCCTACCACTTTGTTTGGAATTTGTTGAGTTGTTCTCCTAGGGTATCCAATCCTCTTAGGTGCCTTTTCCATTTTTCAGCTTTCAAGGCCAATTGGTAGGCCTCCTCTATGTTACAAATAGTGTGCATTCCAAGCCTTTCACTTATAGTTGATCTTAATCCTCTAAGATCCCTTCAACCTTGTTGCATGTCAGATTCTTCAAGATTATTGCATGCTGACAGCTTTAAGAACTCTGAATGATACTCCTCCACACTCCTAGAATCTTGAGCACAACATTGATAAAGATCAAATAAGTGCAGCTCATAATGAGGGGGTAAAAATCTAAGAAAAAGGGCTTGTTTCAATATCCTCCAAGATTTGATTAGTGGTTTTCCATTCCTCTCCTAATTCTTTTGAAGATTATTCCACCAAACTTTAGCACCACTTTTTAATTTATAGCCCACAGTTCTCACTAGTTTATCATTTGTGACTTCCATCATCTCTTAAAAACTTTCCACCTTTTCAATCCACTCCAGAAAGCCTTCAATGCTTAGATTTCCTCTAAAGTAAGGGACTTCAACTTTAATCTTATAATCATTTTTATCCCTTTGACCTCTTCTTGGTTGGTCTTGGTCCAGAATTTCTTCATCCGGACTATATTCCATAAGAGGTATCTGATTCTGACCTTGAGCTCTCCTATTTTTTGCATTCCTTGGAAGATCAGGTCTGCCAATAGGTTGGGGTTGAGGTAAACTTTTGCCTTGAGCTCCATTAATTGGTATTCCTCCATTATTGGCTTGATTAAGGGCCATAATGGTTAGAAGTTGATCTATACGAGTTGCTAATCTATTAATACCCTACAAAATTTCGTCAAATCTCTAGTTATCTCCTTGATCAGCCACTTATATTGGTTGGTCAAAACTAAAAACATTTGGTTTGACTTTTATAGGATTTGGGTGAATTTTCTTGGTTTTTTTTTTTGGTGAAATTTTTGGGTTGGTAGGGTTGGAAGATGGGCTAGAGGGTGTGGGACAGAAACAAAATTGAGGCAAGGCACCAGGAAAGAAAACCAGGAAAAACTAGATTTAAAGCTTTGATACCAACTGACACAGAGGAAGTAGCTAAGTAGAGTTTTTAGATTAATTTTTGAACCAAATCTAAGCATAAAAGGATTTAATCAACAAAAGAGAGACAGTTTTTCTAAGAAAAATTTCTTGCAGAAGCTTTTATTAAAGGCAATTGTTTTGGTTCCCAAAACATTTGTTAGCCCTCCCTTTTATACCCCTAAAGTGGCACATGAGAGTCCTAATTCTAGTGTGAAAAGGATTGATTGAAATCTTTTTCTAAAACTAACTTCTTTCCTTTTCTTGCAGGACAAGAAAACCTGCCTAATTAGGAAAATTAAAATAAAATAAAACAGAAACAAATCCTAATGGGTATATGACAACATAACGAAATCCTAATAGGTCGAGGACAACATAAACAAATCCTTATGGGTTCAATCCTTTATTATTTTGAACTTCAGGCATTAGGTTTTAAACAAGGAGATCCATTTCATATATTTTCTGTAACTAATCTGATTGTTCTAGTGTTGTCCCAAATGCTCAATTGCTATTAGGCAGTCCTTGAGATGAATCTGTCAATTAAAAGGTTTTATCTTGATTTCGGGTTTTCTCTGCTTCTTGGGTTGTGTGGCCCATTTTGGTGTTGTTTATAAATTATCAAGCAAATAACTACGAGGAATTGATCCAAATTTCATTGACTATTTAAATTGGTCGAATTTTGTGAACGTAATAGATTACAAAAACATTATGTAATAAGCAACAGTTAAATATTAAACAAGAATAAGGACTGGAATAAAAAAGGTCAAGTACACTTCCTTTCATGTTCCAAAACAAATTGCTTTGGATAAATGATGACAGAATTTAATACTTGAAAAGTTAATTGGCTGATGTGAAGATTTCTTTCGGATGTGGTATATTGCTAGTTATGATTTCTTGTTATGTAATTTTATTGTGAAATTGTTTGGTCATGCTAATCTCTCCTGGTTATTATAGAACTTGGAAAGTTTTTGGTAGTCTAACAAACTTTATTGCAATGACCTGTCATACTTTTGTCTGTAGTTTAGGAAGCTGGCTTGAACTGTTAAAAAGTAAAAATATTCTACCACTAGATCAATATGGCCTTTTTCTTCCTTGACGTTTGATTTCAGAACAGATATATATGACATAGAGAGCAAGTGAATTTGCTGCTGGGTTGGGAAGTCTGGTCAAGTGCTTCTTTTGTAGAACTTGCAGTGATTTACAAGGCTCATAGCACATAATTATTCTATGATACCGTAAGTAGGTTGCAGAAGGTTTCAGATTGTATTCTTTTTTTTCCATTAAATAAAATCTGCAATGTATGCCGTTTTTTGGAGTTCTTTGATGGTTGAGCTGATTCGGTTCAGTTTCGAATGCTTTGATTCAGTTTTTAATTGCTATTGAGAAATATAAACTATTCCGAGAGCCAAAAGCCGAGATTATTGATGCCATAATATGCCAGCTTGAAGAGGTTAAGGAGCTTATTGGTTGACACTCCGTGGGATTATACAGGTCTTCGGTTGAAATACCTACATGGTTGGGTTGAGGTTTACAGACTGATGGAACCGAAATCGGCCCAATAAGGCTAAAATGGCTTGATAAAAACTTAGATATAGTCAATGCGGTTATTTATCAATATGGAGATGCAATGAATAGCCTGCAATATTGGTGCTTAGTTTTTTTTGTTCGTTCGGCAGTTCTTTGAACTTAATAACTCCTTTTCCCGTTTATTAAACTACTTTTATTTATATATAAGAAAAGGGGTCCAACTATTGGGACAGATTTTTTGTCGTTGTTTTTGTATATCTATCCTGTCCCGTTAGATTTAAACCATTCATTTATGTGAGTCTTACATAAATAGATGACTTGGATCTAATGGACTAGATAAGGTATACAAAAATGGGTAAAGAAGGCTTCAGGGCCAACTATTGAGAAGATAGATGTTTTCTTTAGAATGATTAGGCTGTTAAGTCATGAGGGAACCAAATTTAGCAACAAAAAAATTAGAAAGATATTATTATTTTGGCTTATTTTATATAAAATTAAGAAATTTTCCTGGACCACTTGCTGGGCAGCACTTAAATACTTTACACATGTTGCTTGGATGCTTCGTACTTCGGATTTCGTGGTTTCTTCCTACAAATTGACATTTTTGTTTCCATACGTACTAGTGCAGTGGCCGTTGAATTACATGGTTAATCTGCCAAAAACAAATATCTGATTGGATTGGAATATTTTCGGGACACGATGTTCTAATGGAAAGTGAGATTCATTATGAGTTTTCCGTTTTGCTTTGTCCTCGGGCAAGTTTAGCACAGCAAAAGGAGAATGATAAGTCGGTGGATGTTATGGACCGGGTTGTCAATGAGGGTGGAATCTAAGTTTGATATGATCTCATTTGTGTAATCTAAGGGGTCGTTTGGTTCTACTTTTATTTTTATGTTGTTTTTTGTTTCTGTTTCCTATTTTTTGTTTCTGTTTTTTTCCTTAAAAAAACGAAAACCTGTTTGGTTGAGATTTGTAATATAAAAACTAAAAACAAAAACTTATTTGATTGAGATTTCTAATAAAAACTGAAAACAAAAATATATATGATTTTATTATCATATTTCTATTCTTTTGTAATTATATTATTGTGTAATAATTATAATATAATACATTATATTTTAAAATTAATTAATTATCATTATAACTAAAATTAAATATATGCAAATCAAATATTATTAAAAAATTTCACATTAATTGTATATAATAAAATAACATAAATTAGAAATTATATTAAGTCATTCTAATCAATACAATATATCCATCATAATTATCAAAAAAATAAAATATGTCCATCATATTATGATTCTTGAAAATGGTAAATATAATTTAAAATAAACATGAAATAATATATTGTATACCACACTTAAAAAATATCGATTCTTTACATTAAAAAGAGATATTACATTAAGATAATAAAGTCATATGATATCACTTAAACTAGGAATACATTTTAAGAATTGCACAACACGTAATTGTATTTAGTATTTCATCTTTGCAAATGTATTTACTATTTCAACTTTGCATTTAATGCATGAATACACCTTGTAGAAAGGCATTTAATGCTTTAGCAGTGCATTGAATATATGGCCATTATTTTATTTTAAAGATGAAGCTTTTTAGTGAATGAAAAACGATAAAGCCATGAATACACATTTGATAAAAGGCATTTAATGTTTCAACATAAACAGATGCATTGAATGAATGCAAGGCACGTAAATAGATGCATTTAATGCATAACAGACAACATATAAGGCTTATTAGTTCACGGTTTCTATTTATCTGGGTTCTCTCGCTTTTTCTTTCTTTGTTTTTTTCAATATGTTTCGATACCTTGGTATCAACCTTCATAGATGGGTGCTGAGAGAACTGATCATCGTCCCCTGCGCAGAGTGCATGGGAACATAGAACTTATACAGATGGGTGCTGAGAGAATCAAGAATGTGTTGTTCCTTATGAGTAACACAGGTGGTGGTCATCGTGTCTCTGCTGAAGCCATTTGCAACACTTTCAAGCTTGAGTTTGATGATGAGTATGGGGTGATTGTGAAGGATGTTTGGAAAGAGTACATAGACTGGCGTTTGAATGACATGGAAATATACACAATAACAAGAGCTATGACGACATAAATAAACACAAACATGTCTGAAGATGAGGGACAAAGAGGACAAAGATGCGGCGCAGAGAGAAAACAGTGTAGAAAAAAAGAACAGATTTTTGTAAATGTGATATTTTTTGTTGTGAAAAATTACGGAAACGTGATTTTTTCGTTTTCGTAAAAGAGTTGCAGTTTTTTATTTTTAAAAACAGCGTAATAAAATAATATCAACCAAACGTGATTTATGCAGAAGTTTTCATTTTTATACAAATCGCAACAAGAAAAGAGAAAAAAAAAAGAAAACAAACAGGGTCTAAGGAAACAAAAGCATGAAATTGATCCTATAAAACCTTACCTATGCTTTTCCTAAGGCAAAAGAACCAAAACCTATCAAAAATTTCAAAAGATGAGACAAAACTCACCTTAAACTCCACCCACGAATTTTGCTTCTATGGAAGATTTCACCTTCCTCTTTCCCTTTTTCTTCTTAAACCCAACTCCAAACTCCCTCTTACAAGTGTAAGAAAAAAAATCAAAACCCTACTCTTCCTTCCCTTCGCCCTTCTTCTTCTCCTTCCACCAAATTCACTCTCTCTTTACTTTACTTGAAAAATTTCGTTCTTTATTTCATTCAACATAACAAATGCAATTAAGTATTGGAACCCCACCCCGGTGAGTCACGTGTCTGACGTCCTACATGACATCTGGATGCGCATCTCATGAGAGAGGAATTCCCCACCAAGTCAAACCTCAAATACGTACTTATTTACTTCCGAACCAACTTTGAATACCACACCTACTAATTCAATAAGAAAAGAAATCGAAGTCCAACATTTCTCCCCCTCTTAAAAGAATTTTGTCCTCGAAATTCTTACCTGAGTCATTGAAGAGATATGGATACTTCTCTTTCATTGCATCCAATGGCTCCCATGTGGCCTCTTCTACCGAATGGTTCCTCCATAAGACTTTTATTAGCTGAACTGTCTTGTTCCTAAGAACCTTTTCTATAGTATCCAAGATTTGCATTGGAATCTCCTCATAACTCAAATCATCACTTAACTGAACTTCAGTGACTTGAATAATATGAGAAGGATCTGATCTGTATCTCCTCAACATAGAAACATGAAAAACATCATGAATCTGTGATAGCTCATGAAGCAATGCTAACTTGTAAGCCAACGGACCAATCCTCTCCAGAATCTCATAAGGCCCCACATATCGTGGATTTAGCTTACCCTTCTGAATCTCTTCTCGCAGTTTACTCAGTTCTATATCCTGAACTTGCAACTCTCTAACCCTTTCTCTGAGGATCGACCTCACTCTAAAGGTAGCAACAATACAATCAGGCTCCTCCTGCTTCAAACTGATTCTGAGCTTAGCCATCTCTTCCAATAGTGGCAGATAAACTGTCTGAACATGTGCTATGGAAGACTTCCTACTAAAGGCATTTGCTACTACATTTGCCTTGCCTGGATGGTACTCAATCAACAAGTCATAATCCTTAAGCAATTCAATCCACCTTCTCTGTCTCAAATTCAGCTCCTTCTGACTCAATAGATACTTGAGACTCTTATGATCGGTAAAGATCCTAGTCTGAACCTCATACAAATAATGTCTCCAGATCTTTAAGGCAAAAATCACGGCTGTCAACTCCAAGTCATGGGTCGGATAATTCAACTCATAAAGCTTTAGCTGCCGTGAGGCATATACTATTACCTTATCTCCCTGCATCAGTACACAACCCAACCCCTTTCTGGAAGCATCACTATACATTGTATAACTTCCCT
>JANJEY010000008.1:52578969-52589911 GCA_024703695.1 Erythroxylum cataractarum
TGGGGATCCTTTGGGATATTTTGGGGATGACCTAGATAGGAGTTAGTACTGTCTATTTTGGATCTGTATATTTGTAAATTATGACAGAAGTATGGTTTTCAGAAATGAGATGAGAAGTACTCTTTTGGTTTCAAAATTTAGTGATTGTGATCATTACTGCTTTATTTATATTGATGCCATGAGGTTTATTAGAAGTGATTGTATAGTAGTGCACCATCATCGTAGGGTATGTATCGGTATGACCTACGGGCGTCCCGGTGTATACTCTACGATAAGGGGGCGCTACACTAATCTTTCTAGTAGGCTAGGATCTCATTCGATTATTGTTAACGTTGAGTTTGCTCAACAAACCAACTAGATTTAAATTAGTTAGATAACAACATTATCAATCACATCTCATGTGACTCCAAGATTTATTAAGTGACAACTCTTGCCAAAATATGTCTTATATATTGTTCTTACCCTTGCCTCTAAATTCATGTGATCATGAGTTTGCTCATCCAAATCACACAGATTTAGTTAAGTAGAATCCATTATCATAAGATTAAAATGTTTGGGTTAAAGTGGCATTGAGTTTGCTCAACAAGTGTTGCATGCATTTTTATCATTAGAATTAATGACATTTTCCCTTAATTTCTTGATTAATTATTGGCTTATATATATATTTTTCTTGCTAAATTGCTTGGTTCTCCTGAATTTGCATTTATAATTGTCCTGTTTAATTTGTAGGAAATGCACTTGATTTTAATTATAAAAGACCACAACAGTCCAAGAAAAATGCGGGAAGAAACAACAATCCAAAACGACAAGTAAAAAGGAGCAAAACGCAAAAGGGAAAAAGAAGAAGCGCACATCATAAACACCTACCCAAAATCCAATCAGAAGAGAGCAGGCTACCCGGAGGTACAAAATTCACGCACAGCTCCAAAGAGGATAGCTAGCTAGAGGTGGAGGCGTGAACAAACAGGGAAGCTACCAGCAAGAGGACACACGAAGCATGCAACTGGAGGAGAAAAATAAACACACGCCAGCTCCAAGAAAACAAATCACGCATGCAGAAAACAGCCCACCACGCCGACAGAAGAAACACAAGAGCATAATGGATAGCAGCAAATCAAAGAAAAGCAAAGAGGGGCTCCACTTGGTGAATTCACACAAAAAGCTCCAACAAATTGAGACTACGTTGGTAGCAAGCATCCAGAAAATTAGAGACTCCAATACGTTACACGCCCCCTTGGATAAAAAGAAAATTTACGATGATAGCTCAAAGAGGAACCACACATACACCAAAGGAGGAGTTGGAGGCTTGGAGATGAGTGAGGCTCCACCAACTTTATATCACAAATCCTCTCCACTTAGGCTACATTCTTTGGACTCAACGAAAACTCCTTTCCACCAAGGAGGGAGCACTAGAGAGGGACAATGTTACCCCACTAAGCATTCACTCATGATAAAACTCTCCACTCATGCTACATGGGGGGACTCTCTACTCACTTTATATTCAGCTGGGACATTACACAAAAGAAAGAGGGGGAACTCTCCATTCATGCACATTAAGGGGGGTCTCCAATTACTCACTCATATATTTTTCCTCTTCACTCACTTTACATTTGGGAGCTTTCAATGTTACATAACAACACTTTCACCAACTTTATACACTGCAGCACTATCTAGGAGCTCTAAAACGTTACACACAAACACTTTCCATCTGCTGGCAATTAATTTATTTAAGAGCTGCATGGAGGTGGCAAGAAAAGGGGGGCCACACACCACTCAAAACTCAACACTCACATAAGCTGGAAAAATAACGTGATCTGGTGGAGATTAGACGACGTTGGCAACTGGACGGGAGGAGGAAAAATGCTCTTGGCTGGAGAAATACATCGACACACCATCAGCTGAGGAACGATGCTCACACAGTGATGTAACATTAGAGGGAGACCTGAAACTCATTTAACTTCTGGTCTATTATTTAATTTCTCCTAATGTTGTTTGTTTAGTATAATTTATATGGTTTTCATTCTACCATGAGTGAGTAGCTTCCCCGAAGCTTCAAGGTTGGGCTGAAGCTTTTAGCTAATTTTATGGACTAAATCTCAGTTGATTTATTTGTAAGAATTTTTGGTTTTGATTTCTCTGTTTTGAAATTGATATTGCTGGTATTATGTTTGGCCAACCATTACTTGACGTTAGTTGTTAATTGAAGAACCGATAGGTGAAAATTGATAACGGAACTCCAAACAGGAAACTTATAAAATTCAGATTAAGACATAAACTGAATTTATAAGAGGAAACCAAGTTAGCAAAGATCTTAATGGGTTATGCTTGATTGCTAAGCTACGATAGTATACTAGGATTATTGCGTAATACTCCTTTGATAACTTGAAAAATGATCTAAAAAACTCTAGGTTCAACCTTTTGTCAACCAAAATTCGTCTCATAAATTGATCTAGGTAAAGTCCATAGAAAACGCTAAAAGTGAAACCATCCTTGAAGCTTACCACATTCCATTCGAATTAACCCCTAGAAATATTCTCAATTTTCTTTAGCTTTGATTTTGTTATTTTTTTGGTTAATTTTCTTAATTTAATTCCCCAATCCTACACATCTGTTTAGTCCAATTAATTGAGTGATCCAAGCCTGGTACTTACACAATTACTCCCTGTGGGATGATATTATACTATACTACTTAAGACCCGTGAATTTTTGAAACTGCATCACTGATTTCCCACAAAAACTGTTTGTAGGAGTCCCGTTGATGAGCATAGAGTAGGAGGGGGAGGTTAGGCATTCTTCAATCCATTTAATAAACATAGGAGGGAGCCCTAATGCTAAGAGTACCTTGAGGAGAAAAACCCACTGAATAGAGTCAAATGCTTTTTCCAAGTCTATTTTAAAAGCACATCTCTTATAGCCATTAGAAAGATGATAGTGCTTAAAGATCTTTTGGGGTAAGAGAATGTTGTCCCCTATACGACAATTTTTAATAAAAGCACTTTGGTTAGGGCTAATGATGAGGGGTAAAATCTATTTAAATGTTGGATCTTGAATTTTTCTAAATTTCTTATTAATTGTTTAATGATTTATTCATGCTTGTTTGTTTGATTAATTATTATTATTATTATTATTAGAATTGGTTCATTAAATTAGCAAGTATGAATAGAAATTAGAAGTTTGAAATTGGAATGAAGTGTTAGAAATTAAGTTAGCTTAAGTAGTTAGTAGGCTTGTGTTAAGTGGATTAAAGGAGTAGAGCCATAAAAGACAAAAGAAGGGCAAAATTAGGAGAACAAGACTAATGAAGGGTATAATTGGGAGAAAGCCTAATAGAAAGGGGGCTTGAATTAGAGAAGGAGGAGAATGTTGTGGAAGTCAAGAGAGAAGAGAGAAAAAACGTGAATGAAGAAGAAAAGAGAGAAAAATGGTGGAGAAAGAAGGGAAAGGAAGAAGAAAATCATGGAAAGAAGAAGGAACCAAGTTTCTTAAGGTAAGTTCTTCATCTTTTCTTCTTGCTTTAGTAAAGAAATGGGCTATTGTGTTGAGAATGAAGAAGTTTTAGAGAGAGAAAGGGGTTTTGGAGGAAGAGGATGATTGAGAGACCCCTTTAATTTCTAGGGTTTCTAAGCTAGGTTTTGGATTTTTCTAACTTAGATAGACCATGGGTAAGTTAATGCTAAACCCAATTTACCAATTATTTCATTTTTTGTGATGTTGAAGTTTTAGGGGTTTTATTGAATTGGAATTGAATGGAAATTTTTGGTTTATTTAGGAAATCAAGGGAACCCAATCCAAGAGCAAGAAGAAGGATAAGCTTAACTTGGATTTTGCAAGCTATTTAGGTGGGTAATTTATTTATAGTTATTGTGTAATGAGTAAAATGCCTTAGGTGTGTATTGTGTGCTAAAATGACTTGCTTTGAAATTAATGTCTTGATGTGGGAATTGCACTATGAGGTATGACATTTGATAAATTGAATTGTGAGTGTGATTATGTTATGCCTTGTATCATGACATTTTGATTAAATGGAAAGAAGAAAAAGCATGAGAATATGAACTTTTGATTCAATTTAGCATGAGATTTGATTGTGTTTGGGCGAGAGTAGAGTCATTTTGTTCGTCACGTGCATGTTGACAAGAGCCTTCTTCCAGCTGCCCGCTTGTGGCATGTGAACTTCGAAAATGGACTCATGCTGTTTATGGTGCAAACTTCGGTTTCTCCATTCTGTTTCCATGGAACCCTCGAGTTAATTGTTTGTGCATTCGCATTTTGATATGTTAAGTTATAATGAAATTTGTGTGTTATGCTTTGATTGTGTATTGACCTATGAGTTATAAATTGGAATTGTGAATGTTGAACTTGCATTGCTAGATTAAGAGAAGACATGTTGCATATATGAATATTCACATATATGTTTGATTGTGTGGCTTATTGCCAATAGCTATAAATATCTTAGCCACTAAGCTGTGTAGCTCAACCCAATATTTTTCCTACTCCTCAGGTGTAGATCGAGAAGATCAGTGATCCTTGCAAGGCAATTGGATAAATCCCAAGAAAGTTAGCTTTTGTACTAAGTTAGTGGCTAGACTTTGGAATAGCTTTATAAGCATATTGAACGTTGAGCATCCAATGTACTTTTGTAACTTATATTAAGACTTTGATGTAATATTGATATGTAATTAAAGTTATGTATGAACTTCATTTTGATTTGGAAATGAATTAAGATGTTGGTGATTGGCTGGTGTGGGAAAGCCACCCCTGTGAGATGACGGCTAATGAGGGTTCATTAAAATAACCCTTCAAGGAAACTCGCTCACGCTTTATGAGTTCGGATTGTCGAAGCCCAACAAACGTTATTTTTTTTATATGATTGTCATATAAAACAAATACAAGAGACAAATCTATATTTGAAGTATGACATGAATGAAAACCTTGCTCTGATACCAATATAGATTTTTATATATAAGGACTGATCTTAATGTGGAATTGGTTGATCGATTCTCTGTTTGATAATCCATGTTTTACGGTTGGCTACTAGAATCACTCTTAATCCACGTCCCAAACTCTAATCTTTGATGGTGTGTTTTACGTGAGAAAGAATGAGAGAGTTTTTCTCTTTTATCGCAATGAACATCTTTTTCCACTCCTTAAATTCTCCTTTTATATAAGAATAAACATAATCGACGAAGGTTATGTTATGTAGCTGTTCATTTTGTGTCATTTCATATTTTCTAACTACAAACAATTTTAATAGCAATAACTGTCCTTTGTTTATTTATTAGAAAGTATATAGATTCTGTTCAATCAATTAAAATGGTTACATGCATCCTAAACTTTTCACACGCATAAGAACGTCTAGACAATTGTATTCCTAACATGGCTTTAGTATTCGGAGGATTCAAGGGGATTTTTCAGCATAAATATTTCAACTTTACTTCTAATATGTAGTCCCAGTTTAAAGTATCATTAAATCAAATTTTATTATTTATAAACTAATATTTATTTTTAAATATATTTTATTTAAAATTTATATATTTTAAAAATATAATAATTAATTTTACAAATTTAAATTAAATTAAGTTATTTACAATTTTAGTAATAATTAATTTTAATTAATTAAATATTTAATAATAAATTAAAATTGTTTAAATTTTTATTAATAATTAATATATTAAATAATTAATTTAATTAATAGTAAATTAAATAATTTTTTTTATTTATGTTTCACTTTTAATTGATTGTTTTCTCATCACGAACTTTTATTGTAAATTGTAATAATTAAAAAGTTAAGGATCTTTATTGTTTTTTTAATTTGATAATTTAATATAATTATTATTTATTATATGATAAAATTGTAATATTTTAAATATTTTATATTGTTCTTAATTTTATACTTGTATGATGATAATTGCCTTTTTTCATATTAATTGTGGTTATTATTTATATACGAAATATATGAAAATTATTGCTATTTCATATTAATTGTAGTTATTATTTATTATTATGAATTTTGAAAAAAATGGTTGATGTAAACTTATAAATTATACAGTACAATTGTATAATATGACAATTAACTATTTTGTAATTTTTAAAAAATATAAGATCTATTTTATAAATTTAAAAAATTACCCAAAATAATTTCTAGCATTGACCAGTACTATACTAAAATTTAATTTGATACTAAGTTCCATATAATATTAGCACCTTTATTTTTGCTACAATTATTTAAAAATCAATGCAGGATCCCAATTTCCTATGCTCAAACCAAACGCCACCTAAATTAAGAAGTAGGGTTATGAAGTTCTGACAGGTTTGCAAAAGAACAAGTCTCCTCCATATACTCATCGTCGATTTTCATCACTGTACGTTGAAAAGAGAAGTATTTCACGTTTGATGTCTAAACAAAAATGAAAAATTTTAGGTATATTTTTCAATCCTTATTTCATCAGCCGCCCCAAAATCTGGACTGATCATTTTATTTTTATAAAATTATAGTTTTGACATTTATAAAAAATATAAAGAAATAAAATAAGATCTTTTTTTTTTTTTACTTTACTTAAAAACATATAAAACGTTAAGAAAAGTCAAGATAATATGAAAGAAACAAAGGAATATTCTGAAAATTATGGTAGTGGCGGCATGTGGGCAACATATTTGGAATGTTTTAATTTGCTGGTCAGGTGTTACGTATGCCCTAAAATGTTGTGAAGAAGTTCATGCACTTCTGCATATCGGACAAACTAAAAGAAAACATCAAACTTTGTCATAAAAAAATTTATACAAAATCCATTGTTTGGTATGCCATTCTAATCGCATACTGTGGGATATGGGAAATTTCCAGTCATCCTCGCAAGTGTCAATGATTACGGGACCATTCAACAAATTAAAAGACAGTGAACAAGAAAATTGGAGGCATGTGCAAGTTGCAGAAGAGGTTCGAGAATGACCTTCATGTGCTTGAGCGTACGAAAAGAAAACCATGTGTGTTTTGGAAGCATTTACAGAATGGAAAACGTCTCTTTGAATGGCAAGGCTGCCAATATCCTTTGAACTTTTAGATGCCACAGGCTGCCAACTTTGAACAGTTTGGCACCTCATGAATAAATCAAGTCCGTAACTTCAAAGTCCTCGACTTAATTTTATCCCAAAAAATTTGTATAACAATAAAAAGGAATTGAATTGATTTATATTTATTTCCATCAAATCGATTTTATATTCCAAAAATTAAGATTAATTATATTTTAAGTGTAAAAAAAATTCAATTTAAAATTTTATTCAATATTATTATGGTAATTAAAATTTAAAAAATCAGAAGTCGTAAATATCATCTTATTTCTCCTTACAAAAGTTTATAAAATTAAGCTTTTGAATATCAAATTCTCAAAATTTTTAGGGTTACTTTTTACTCTTATTTAATCATATAAATTCAATTATTGACTATCGCAAGTGAAATATATCACCAAACTTATTTCACATACTAATATTAGAAACACTAACATAAATTGAGGAACACTAAAAATAAATAGCACTTTAGTACTCAAATTCAATGTTTATCTTTCTACTACTACTGATGAGACCCTCTTTAATGATAATACTCTTTATCGCTGTGATAGTCTTATATACTTCTCTGTCTTCGATCTTGATATTGCTCATTTTATTCATATCAACAATCAATTTAGGTCAACAACTTTTATCACCCACTTTTTATTAGTATTCGTATCCTTTAATACATCAGAGGAGCTCCTTTCTATAGTTTTCATTTATATAATTCATCATTATTAGAGTTACGAGGGTACTTTGATATTGACTATGCCTAAGATCTAACTAATCATCACTCCATTATTAGTTATTGTTTCTTCTTTGACGCATCTCTCATTTCATGGGCACAACAAAAAACAAACAGTTATCTGTCACTTTGGGATAGAAGTAGAATACCGAGTTCATGCAAGCACAACATCTGAACTCCTTTAACTACATTGTATGCTTAAGTTATGAATATTTCATCCTTTTCTACGACTCTTCTCCTTTTCAATAATCACAGTGTCATACAAATTACTCATAATAATAGTTTTCTATCAACGTAATAAACATATTGAGATTGATTGACACCTTGTGTGACATCATGTTTTTCAAGGCATTAACCAATTTATCCCTACTTCATCTTAGGTTCAAATAGAAAACATTTTCGCCAAACTATGTCATCCTAAACAATTTTATAACCTTGTTTTCAACCTAAAGATGTCATACTCCTTACCACCATAAGATAAAATGGAATGCATTCTGCATATTTAATTCTTTTGGACTAGATTGGTAGTCCAAGATACAACAGAGGAGCATGTTTGAATGGCGTTACAGTTGATTAAGAGATGAGAGGTTCCAAGGTAGTAGCTTTCTTAGATAGGAGGAAATAGCTCTTTGTTGGGTTAAACTGTGGCCCTGAGAAATTTTAAAATTTACTAAGAGCTTCCATATATCTTTGTATGGAGTCCATTATAGCCCTGCAAAATAAAAGTAGGTCATCTGTAAAACATAAGCTACTCAAACCATTCTTCTTACATTTTTCATGGTCTTTGAATTTTGCATTCTTGAGCACTTCATGCTCAATAAGAGAGTTAAGAATCTCCATACACAAAATGAAAAGGTAAAGGGACAAGGGGTTTGTTTGTCTTAGACCTCTTGCTGCCTTGAATGACGTAGTAGGAGTTCCGTTGATCAGGATAGCCAAGGAAGATGATGAAATACATTCTTGGATCCACTTTACAAATTTAAAAAGAAATCTGTGAGCCATCAATAATTTCCATAGAAAATCCCAACTCACATTGTCCTAAGTTTTTTAAAAATCACCTTTAATTGTACAATTAGGAGGACATGGAATAGCCTTTCAAGAGCTCTTGGACAATAAGGATATTGTCTCCTATACGTCTGCCTTGGAGGAAAGCACCTTGGCTATTAATGATCAATCGAGCTAGGACTGTCTTCAGTCTTATAGCAAGTATTTTAGAGATGACCTTATAGAGAAAGTAAGTGCAAGCAATAGGTCTAAATATCCCAAAATGTGCGGGGTTGGAGCATTTAGGAATCAAACAGACAAAGGTTATGTTGATCTCTTAAGGAGAATCCCCTTGGAGAAAAATTCTTTGACTGCTTGTATTATAAAGGTCCTATTTCACTCCAAGCTTTATGAAAGAAATACCCTTTAAAGCCATCTGGTCCAGGAGCTTTAGATCCTTCCATGCCAAAAATTATCGCTTTTATTATTGAGTTTTCTACTAATTTTGTAAGACAATCCGAATCAACTACTATGATTTTTTTCAGAGATAAGGATCTGAGTTCTTCTACTGTAATATTATGTAGCACCCCCTTACTGCAGGGTATACATCGGGACGCCCGGAGGTCATTCCGGTACATATCCTACGATCACTACATTTTCTTCATATGACATGATGTCATAATTCACTTAGAAAGCATCAACAGAGAAACCACAATATTTTAAAACCAAGTTTTTCCTCGTTTCATTTCATAAAATCCAAATGTCTACATTGTGTCTTTCAACCTTTTCTATATGTATATTATCAAACCTAATACAAAAGTACTGCATGAAAGGGGAAAATATACACAATCTAACTACTCTATCCCAAAAATCTTAACTAACCGACCTTTAAGTCATGACTTCTCTTGCCAATCACAATCTACATAGCTGGTAGAGCCTCTCAGTAGCTAGAGTCGTCTCTTGATTCTGAAAAGACAACGTTACAATTTTGGTGAGTTTTGCGAACTTGGTGAGGCAACCATCATTGATGGTTCACTCAATTCATGCAACAAATCATTTCACATAACATATAATCACATACTGCATTTTACATAAGTATCACATTTTCACTTAAGCATAGGAAAATTTGGCATTTCATTCTAGCAAACATACTTAACAATATGCATATGAAATGCTCATAAGACACTTTTCAATTATTACGTTGTTGTGACCAAGTGCCTGAACTGTTCCGTATCTATTTTGGATATCGGGCTCATTAATAATTGTTCCTTATTCGCTTGGGAGATACAGGACTCATTTTACATAGTGAGCCTTAGGCTCTTAATCACTTTTGAGCACGAGATTCATTTTCACTCATTGAGCTTTAAGCTCTGATCAGTGGCTACTCTGGTCATAACTGTCATTATCTGATTGTGCATATCATGAATGGAATGCATGTACCACAATCACTCACATTATAAAGCACTTAGGTCTTCACATTCACAGTCAAGTATCACTTCAATATATCAACCCACATTCACCTTCATCGGACCTTCTATCTAAAATCTACAATTAAACATATTCAATTATCATTCAAAACATAAATTAAGCAAACAAGTAATTAAGTGAGACTGTCTAGGTTACTCACAAGTTGCTCCTGAAGCTATTACCTCGAGGTCCCAGAAACGTTAGGAGGATGGTGCTCAATTCGATCCTCTATATTAAATAACATACACATATATCTCAATATCCATAATTATAATTGTTCAATAATGCCCATGTAGGAAATAAATTATGTACAATACATATTCATGACAATCATGGGTATCTTTCCATCCATTACATCACAAAATCATTCTCATATCAAAACTTCTCTAGCATAATTTATATTTAGGTTTAAGCCTCACTAAAATCATTAAAATCACAATTAATATACCATTGGCTTATTTTCAAAATTTTCCACGATACTCTTTCAGGTCTACTGTTCATGTTAAATCAGAGAGTGCAACTGATATAATTTGGTCATACCCTCTTCTAGAAAAATGTTCCTCAATCATACATAACTTATCTCGGGACAATTGGCATAACTATCTCTGCAGATATCGAATTAAGATTATCTTAGGACGATTTCAAAGAGGACTTCAAGATCTACAACTTTTGTGAAGACCTTAAAGACAAATTCTATCGTCTGAAGGG
>JANJEY010000008.1:52722721-52734258 GCA_024703695.1 Erythroxylum cataractarum
TTGCAAGTTTGTTTTTCAGCAGGCCCATTAATCTTCCGCGGGCTTTTCTTTTAAATGTATAAATCTCACGTTTCACGCCACGCTCTCATGTCCGATGTTGGGCTCCGGCAGCGGGGTGCAACATGATATTTGTGAGACTTATTAGGTCACTAACCCTCGTTACCTAACCTAATCGAATTACTTTTAACTCACTCTCTTGATTAATTATCGAAGTATTAACATACCCAAAAATTACAGCACTAGAAAATTGAATTGAAATCTACAATAATCAAGTAGCAAAAAAACTCAAGAAAAAATCCAAATATAAAAATGAGAGAATCCAAAACGTGAATAACATATTCAAATCCAAGTTACACTTCAAGTTTAATGAAATAAACAAAGGAAATAAAGAAAGAACTTGATTTGAAGTCAAACTTGAAATCTGGAATTTCTAGATTGCTCTTCTTGCTCCTCCTTCTTATTCTCCAACTTTGGAAGATAGTGGCTACTCTTTTTTGAGTGTTTTATGTTCTTAAATAGTTCTTGAGGCTTATAAGGTTCTTTCTAGGGTTTACCCACTTAATTTCATTCCAAAAATAGCCCTAAAATGTTAAAATTACAAAAAGAGTCACGTATTGGAAAAGCTGAAATTTACTGAAATTGTTATTTGTGCTTTCTGTCACGATCGTGGCAAGACAAGTCACAATTGTGACCTACTTTCACACTTCCAACTCTTCTTTTCTCTTCAATTTCCTGTTTCCATACACTCAAACACACATCACATACCTCTTGAAACATAAAATTAAGGTCTAAATCATATCAAAACCACGTAAATACTTATAATTTAATCAAAAACTAATAATAACATAATTCTAAGCCTATATACTTGATAATCATCTAAGAAATACTCAAAAGCATACTTAAACATCTATCAAAACATATTATAATTTACACCTATTACCTCCTTTGACTATTAATGATTCAAATTATTGTAATTCCATTTCTATGTTAGAATCTGGCTCCTTTTTAGTTCATATGTTCTTAAACTGATGAAAGGCGTTGCCTTTCACATTTAAACAAAAATCTCTTTAATCTTTATAAAAAAAATTGCTGCAAAAAAATTCCAAATACTTGGACTTAAACATTCCATCTATTTGTAATCCAGGTACTTAGTTTTTAGTTAATACCTTTAGCAAAAAAAAATTCTTATCTACTAAAAAACTTATATGATGATTTTTTTTCAAGTTTCCAATCATTATTTGAAATATCTAGAGTTCTTGTCTTTCTAGATCTTATAAATGTAGTAGAAAGTTATTTTGGGAGATTAACCTAAGATGGTTACATCCTGGAAACTAAGTTAGAAAAGTTTCTACATATGTTTGCTAATAACAACTTATTCAGTAGCCTTATAAAAAGAATAACAAGTCCTCCCTCATATCTTATTTCTAGTCTATAAAAAACATTTAAAAATTCTTTTAACGAATTTCTCTATATTCATAAGAAGGAGGAGATGAGCACTTTAATATATCCAAAACCTATGTAAAATTTTCAAAATTAGTTAGAGCCTACCTACAAATAAAAGAGATTTTTAACATTAAAAATATCAATTTTATTCTCAACTTATTGTAAGACAGATATGTAATCTTAATAAAAGGACCTTGAGGTAATCAAAGGAATACCCAAAAATTTTAGAGGAAGAGTTCTAACTTTAAATCAAGTGATTATTTATGAAATTTTAATTAAATTAATAACTAATAAGCAAGTACAATGGAAGTTAAGATATAGATAGGCTAACTAGCATTATAAGTTAAAGCCAACAGGAGTAGCCTAGTGAAATAATAAATGCAACTATTAGATTACTATAACCTTAAACAAACAAAAAAATATTAAGCTACCTTAGAAAAAAAACTCTTTAAAATAACTACAACATAGTCACACTAACAAGGTAGCGATGCTTCTAGATAGGGCTCCTAACATAATACTTAGTTTTGATCTTTATGCAACCTGACATTACATTCCCTCCAAATTGTATACACAATGCTACTGAATCCAACTCGAAAGACCCTTCTATTATCATTCTTCTACTCCTATATTTTGTTTAACCAGTCGATTATGCCATCTAATACCTCATGCTACAATGTTGCATACAAAAATATAGTACCAAATTCCATAAGGGTTTGATATAACAATAATTAAAGTGAAGATGATCTAGTGTTTTTATTTTTTTTAATTGTATACTAAACAATTAGGGAGCTTAGTGGAGTCTTGGTACATTATATCATTGGTCTAAAGTTTTTCTTTTTTATTACAAAACACAATATAAAGGAGGCTTTGGACATATTACATCCTTATCATACCATCTTAGACCATATAATATGTTGATTATTGATTCTAAAGATACTTCTACATGATCTATTAGATTTTTAATGTTCCATACTAGTGGTAATACGTAAATTCACTATAATTTGTAATGTTCTTAGGTACAATAAGTGTTAGTATCTCAATATAGATAACAAAAAGATATAGATAATTTGGATATCCCTCATGAAGCCATTTAAAACTTTTAAAGATTAGATTAGGTTCTCATTTGTAAGGATTGATTATTATAAAGTAGCAAACCATTGGAAGAGAAAGTTGACAAAGTTAGGAGGAAAATTGAATATCCTTAGGAAATCAAGGATGAAATTTTTTTTTAAGTTGAACTCTAATGTTTCAAAGTATTCAATTAAAACCTTAGCATTTCTAAAAGGTTCAAAACAAACCCTAAGTGGATGAAAATTTTGATGGGGTTAACTTTCTATCTTTGTTTATTATTTTACACTAAGATTGTGGGTCCTACTACCACATGAAATTATAGAACCTACTATCTAAAAATAAAAAATATAGTTAATTATATTTTTAACTATAATTAAAAATTGACTCTCCATTATGCTTTCTTGGTGACAGTTTCTAATGTAAGTTTTAGTTCTCCTCTAATTTTCTTTGATGATTGATAGGTTCAGTTTAGACTATGCTTTAATAAGTGTTTGAGTGTGTTTATAGATCGATTTTAGATGATTGTTACATGTATAGTCTTAGAATTATGTTAATGTGTGTGTTTATTTATTCTAAGTACTTGTGTGGTTTAGAGCATATTTTTATTCATAATTATATATTTCTTAAGGTGTTTGATGTGTTTGTTAGTTTTAGAACTCAGATAGGTGAAAAACAAGAGATTTGGACATGCAAGGAGTTGCATGGCCTAGGTCATGATTGTGACTCCCATGTCACGATCGTCATAGAATAGATTTACCCAGAGTCACTATCATGACTCCTTATGGACGATCATGAAAGAGAGTAAATTCACAGAGTCATGATCGTGACTCCAGATGCATGATCATGATAGAGGCTTCCTAGGCACCACTTTTTCCATCTATTTTAAGGTTTGGCAGCATTTTTGGAAGAAAACAAAGGGTAGGAACCCTAGTTACAACCCAAAACCCTCTGGGATTATTTAAAAATATGAAGAAAAAAAAAACTCCAAACACATAGCCACCATCTTGTTAAGTTGGATCAAACAAGGAGGATTAAGAAGAACATCGAAGATTTCCATATTTCCATATCACATTTCAAATCAAGTTTTTCTTTCTTTCCTTTTATTATTTTCATTAAAATTGATGTGTAAACTACATTTTAAGATGTTATTTACATTTATGAGTTTCTAAATTTCCAAATTAGGGTTTGTTCTTAAATTGGTTTTTGACTTGATTATTATTGAATTCAATACAATATTCTGGTGTGGTGATAATTGTGCATGCCAATGCTTCGAAAATAAATCAAGAAAGTGAGTCAAAAGTAATCAGATTAGGTTGAGCAATGAGATTTGGCAATTATCAAATTGATAATCATACAAAGAGAGATCTTGTGTCAGAACTCAATTATTCAATAAATCACTTTAGAACTAGTTGAAAACGTGAGGAAGTTTTTGTGAATCGAGAGTTTACAAAATCTGGAATTTTGTAATCATCTAGGGGTAATTGATTAGGTCTTGAGAGAGAGTAATCAATCCCTTAAAAAATCTAGGATCCTCACCTAATTAGATCAATAATGGTTAAGGGAACAAAACACCGAAAGAATAAATTCTAAGCCTTTATCATTGATCATCCTTACATAATTATCGTAGCTTAATTGTTAGTTGGTTATTGACTTAATTTTATTTGTTTGCATTAATAAATATATATTCATTCCATTCATATTCCAATACCTTAGACAAAGTTAGGTTTACATGGTTTTAAGTATTTCCTTATGGGATCAACACCTTCAATACTACAAGTTTACGATCTGTATACTTGCAGATATTGGGAGTTTTATTATAGGTAAAACATGTTCAATGATGATATAGTAGGATCTCCAAAGATGTAAATTTTAGAGCCCTTTACGTATTCAAGTTTCAATCCCAACTCACTCAATTCTTCTCACTTCTCTTTTACTTCCAATCATTTTCCACCATGAGATTACCCATCTAAGCTTATGTTTAAAGTTGATTCCTTTTTTAGATTTTTCAATTTGATGGAAAAGAAGTCCTATGTGCCAACTAATTTCAAAAAAAAATATAGTAGATTGTTCATGATCAATTGTGGAGATAGTGTTAAAGATGATAATGATAAAGATGATAACTTTTACATAAAAAGATGTATGGAACTTCCAATGAAGGAGATTGCGTATACTAGTCCTAATCCTATGATAGGTTGTGTTATTTTCAAGGAAGGTAAAATTCTTGGTCAAGGTTTGCACCCTAAAGATGGATACTCTTACATATGTCATTTCACACCATTCTCAACATATAAATGTTCCACATTAACCTCTTAAAGCTTTTGAATCCTCCAACCAAGCCTCACTATAAACTCTAACATCTTATGTTTTTCTTTAATATAAATCTAGCCCTAAACCTTTCCTGTAACCCACAACTTGTACCATTGCCACCAATACTACTAGGATTTGACATGTCCTCCACTTCTGTAAAGAGCTTACTATTTGTTATACTACCATCATCGCCCCTAGGAATATCCAATAATGTTAGAGGATAAGGTGGTGGTGGCATCATATTCTAGAATTACCTAGTAGGAGGTGGCATATAATGTGGATCTGAAAAGTTGTTTGAAGGATTTTGGAGAGTCGATTTTTTAAATATAATTAATTACATTTTTTAATTTTAAATAGTGGGTCATGTAAGGTTACGTGATAGTGTGACCCATTATCTAATTGTAATAATAACAAATAATATCATGTTAATGTTGACTTGTCATTTAACTAATGGAAAGTTAACTCTTTCAAAATTTCCATCCACTTAGGATCTATTTTGCATGTTTTAGAAACGTAGGGTTCAAATTGAATGCTTTGAAATGTTGAGGTTCAACTTATATTCTATTGTAAATGTTGAGGTTTAAAATACACTTTTGGTCATATAATTTAGGATACATTCACGTTTGAAATTATGGATATATTTGTACGTTTTGAAGATAGACATAGTTTGAGTCACACTCATATTTCAAACTATTTCTCCTCACTATTTTATCTAGCAAGTTATACAAGTTAATACACAATTTAATGAAATCTATATTCACTTCTAAGTCTTCCCTAACCTTAACTTGAATCAAGCTAATCAATGTTCTTCCTTTGGTTTAGCTTGATTAGCTTGATTCCATATGTGTAACCACTTTTCTTTAACACCATTTAGGCTTCTTTCTTATTTGTGTAATTTATCTACTTAGAAAACTCAAAATTTCAAAGGCAACTTGATTCCTATCAAGTACTAAAGTGGTGATCCTATGAAAGTTAACCTATAAAACATCCAACTTTTGGTTAAGCTTATCTCTTTAATATCCATTTTCCATTTTTTAAGAAAAAGAGGCTTTCTTTCAAAGTTTCAAATTCCAATATCAATAATTTTTTTTCAATCTAGTAGGTATTAAACATGCAAATGAAAAGTTCTTATTCCTTAATATAGGTATGCTCAAGGCTAAATTAAGATTAGCTAGTCATCACCTATCATTAGATAAGATGGAATGCTTAGCATTGGTATAAGAAAAAAAATCAATTAAAGGGGCGCCAACCTAAAGAATCTCGATTAAAGCTAAAACAACCAAGTTATGATTAAGGCGAGAAGGAGTAATGATAGTTGTGCATTAATATGTGTTTTTCTAAGTATTTGGTATGTGTTTCTTGCATGATAGGTTAGTATTATTGTGTTTTACTACTTATTTTGTGTGTTTTTGTTTAGTTTGATCTTCATAGTTGTTCTTTTGTGTTTGATATTGGTTTAGGGTAGAAATTGATCATTTTAGTATAGGAATGGAGGGTGGAAACCTTTGTGATTAAGTTGAGGAACAAGAGAAGAGAAGTGGAGTTACTGAAAAATAAGAACCCACGACCGTAAAAAAGGGCATGTTTTCCACGATCATAGGAAATCTATGGAGAAAGTTTCTGGTAAATTAACTCACGATCATGAAAAGCACAAGTATAATTCCAGCGATCATGGGAACTGGAAGTCAAAGAGACACGCAAGTTTTATGTATTTTTTTAGGTTTTCATAATTTTATGAGACATAGAATCCCGAGAGCCGCCAGAAGGGTCATGGAACTAGCTTCCTGGAGCTAAAAGACATATTGAGAGCCTAGCGATAAGGGAGATTCAAGGTTTCATTCTCGATTGGGCAAAGAGCACCCCGCCATCTAGATTTTCTAAATTTATCAAAGAAGAGGAGGAGCTGCCCCGTCCAGTCTTATTTCAATTTTTTTCTCTTCTAGCATGTTTATCATGGATTATTTGATTGTTAGGGATGTTATGGATATTATGATGGGCTAAAACAATTTTTAAGATTTGTTGTCGAACTATTTGTGAACCTTTGGTTATTGGTTTACGATATACATGTTGGTGTTATTTATTGTGCTTAAACCTTGCAATAAATTGAGAGAGTGAGCTTGGTAATCTGTGTTAATTGCACAACGAGAGTTGATGATGAATAGGCCCATAAATAAAAAGTTATTGATTTGTTAGGAAGAGATTTCAATAGATCAATACATTGCTTATAGGATAGCTTCATATCTAATTGAATGTTTAGGAAAGGATTTGCTCATCGAGAGATCCCAAAGTTAATTCTAATTTATTTAACTAGTCACATTTAGTTACACCTTGAGAGAAGGTAGCTAGAATTTTAGGAAATCTTGGGCCAAGCATAAATTGAATCAATTAATCAAAGGGGGGCAAATAGGGATAATGACAAGTCTGAAATCTTGATTTTCTCCAAGTTTTAGTTTACGATTTTGGTTTGGGTTATGTTGTTCCCTGTTACTATTAGCTGGTCTTTATTTCACTTTTTTTAATTTGATTTAAACGATTTCTTAAACCAAGAATAGCGTATGTTAAGTAGTGCCTAAGCACAATCCTCATGAGATCGATATCTGCTTTCAACTACAAGTATGACACGTATACTTGCAATTTTGAGCATAAGACTAGTAGTGTGCTTTACATTCAAAAAGTAATAAAGCACAAAGAATGGAGAGGACTCTCATCACCCAAAACTCAAGATAAGAAAAGTTTAGAAAAGCCAAGGATAGAGGATGTAAGAAAGGAATGAAGGTGAGGTTTGAAGATAAGGGAGGAGATACAAAAAGAAGCTTATAACAAGAATCAAGGAAAGAAGTTAAAGAAGAAAAGAAGCTAAAAGGGGGAGCAAAAGAAAATATAGAAGAGAAAGTGATAACTAAACAAAGGAGAGAGGAGAAAAGAGAAGAGAGAGTAGGAAGAATGCCTAAGACCAAGGGAATAAAAAGAAAAGATTCCAAGGAATGAAACTGATAAGAGAGAGAGAGTTAGGAGAAGTATACTAAAACATTATAAAAGTGAAAACTAAAGGAGGGCTCCAATTGTCTAAGTTTTTTAGCTTTTTGAATAATTTATTTTAAAAATAATGAATTTTTATAACTCGTATAAAACACAACCTTTATACTAAATAACATATTATTACATTTTAACTTATACCCATTAATACCTTTTTCTTTCTTAATCATTTTGATTAGAACTATTAGTACATATGAATTCTTGAAAAGGAAACTATAACAAAGAAAAAAGATACTATTTAAACATGAAATTATGCTAATTTAGCTTTGTAAAGATAAAAATGAGCAAAGATAGGAAAGAAATCAAGTGTAGACTTATCACTAACAAAGAATTGTTGAACTCAACTATAATATCTTTTTAATAGGTTTAAAAGAATGAGATAGAGAAGTGAATTAATGAACACCAAACTAAATAAATCAAACATTTCAATTTTTTCTTTTTAAATTTAAATTTTTAGAAAATTTACTATTAAACATTAAAGTATCTGAAAATAATAATAAACATAGCATGTTTATTTTAATCAAGCACTTCATATCTATAAAATTCAATTGAGTTATTTTCAAAGCTTTCATTTTATTTGAAATTTTGTACTTCTAATTAATCTAATGTAGCATACCATTTAATAGGTGAATATTTCATGCTATGAGAAATATTTTAACTGGAAAATAGTTTAATTATTGTTAATAGTCAATTTAATTTTCAAGCTTTACGTATCAAGAGATTTAGCTTAGATAGTGTCAAAGTTTCATATAATTATAATCACTAATAAGTATTTGAAGTAGATTCTATATAGATAGAAAATATTTGAAATCAAATTAGCTATGCAATTATAGCTATAATCAATAGTTTCTAAAATTAATTATTGCTATAAAATTTAAGATGGAATGACAGTATAAGCTTAATAAGGCTAATACAAATCTAAATTCAGTTAATATCAAACATTTTAATTATTTATTTTAAATACAATTTCAAGAAATTCGTTAATATATCACATTATTATCATAATTTAATGTTCTTTTTTCTTAGTAGTACTTCTGATAAGTAGTCAATTGTTTAATTCTATGAAGTTGGATGAATAGTTCAATTTCTAAAATATTTAGTCATATATTATATTTGAGAATAGATGATATTATTTTATTAAAAATTTTCCCACATAGCTTTAGAAAATTAATTTTGATTCTTAATTTAACAGTAATTTTTTCTAAATCAAATATAAAACTTTCAATATTTAAAATTTTGGCAAATGATTATAACCTTTAACTTACTAACACATAATTTTAGGAGTAAATAGTGGTATTTAAATTCCCACTTTGTTCATAAAGATTTGTGTAATTTTAAAATCTAAAGATAGAAAGGATTGATAAGCATCATTTCGTAACTTATATAAAAAGATTAAGGAATACGAAGTTATGAAATTATTCCTATCCATATAATACATTTCAGTTAATATTTAATATTAGGCTAATACAAAGGGGAGACAATTTATTGATTGCGTTAAATGTTAGGAAAAAGGTGCCTTGGAAGACTATATTTTTCAAAAAATTATTTTAACTGTGATTAGTTTAATTACTTATTATTTTGTATACTTTTTTATCAATAAACAAGAAAAATCAAAATATAAGTTTAAAGCTCTTCTCTCTTTTTCTTTTCAAATTTTGATCGTCTTTTATTTTTCTTGTGTATCTTTTTTCATATTTTGGCCCAAAATGGCATTCCTTTTGGATTTATTAATCAACTAAACATTTCTTACCTTTCTCTAGTTTATTTTTCTAAAACATGACTATTAATAAGAGAAGCCATCAATAAGATACAAAAGATCATATACCTTAATCTAGTTGATGAAGGGTTTAGAGACATGGAAAAGCTCTAATTATCTAAACTCAAGCCTATAGTGCTCATAACTTATTATTAAGGTAAAAATGTATAATATATTTTTCAAGAAAGGAGATAAGAACACCTCACATTTTCACAATATCTTCCTAGTAAGGAGAAATAACAATAAAATATTATCAATTATCGACCAAAAGGAGAATATATATTAGAAACAAGAGTAGATTAAGGAGTTAGCCTCAAGTACTATGATAATATATTTAGGACTACTTACAATGTTTTTTTTTTTGTAACTCATTAATGATTTCATTTGAAATACAATCTCTAATGAACATGCCAATGCTTTACGTCATCCTTTCAATAAAGTAAATATGGAGAATGCCTTATTTAGCTTAACCTACAAAAGACACTAAGACCAAATGAGATTAATGTTATATTCTTTCATAAATCCTAGAACCTAGTAGGAAATTAAGTAACAGATGTCAATACTAGAGTTCTTTAAAAGAGGTAAAATACTAAAGGAAATTAACGAAATATTCTTATTTCTAATTCTTGAGGTTCCTAACCCGTCTATATTCAAGTAATTCTAATAAATATCTTATTGCATCACGCTCTAAAGATCATATCTAAGATGTTGGGCTGAAAACCTAAAGCATCTTTAGAATCCAACATAAGACTAACTTAAGGTGCTTTTACAAATGGCAGATCATTAAGGGATAACATACTCATCTCGCAAGAACCTTTTTAGGAACTATAATTAAAATACATCAAAAATAAGTTGTGCAATAAAAGTAGACTTCAAGAATACATTCGATATCGTGGATTGGAAATTCCTTCTTGATAGTCTAGAGGCTTTTGGATTCCCAAAATTCTTCAATAATTAGATCCAATAATGTGTGACAACCATATCCTTTAGTATTGTAATCAATAGAAAGCCTTCATAAATCTTCAAAGGATCTATTGGACTAAGGCAAGGAGACCACATCTCACCATACTTATCCATATTATATATGGAGTTCCACATGAGAACTATCAATCATAAAACAAGTTAGAATGGCATCTTTACTTATCATCATAAATGGAAGAAGTTGCAACTTAAGAATACAAATTTTACAAATGATATATTACTCTTGTTTGCAGCTAATATCCTTAGGTAATAATTCAACTTAAGCTTGAATACTTATCATAACAACTCTATCTTTGCTTATTGGTTCCTCAGTTTTATGATTTTATCCAAGAGTAAATGCTTAAATTTTGCTCTCATATGTTAAAGTTTCCTCTTGAGCTTAAAAGATTTATATCCCTTATCCTAAACTCCCCAACCTCTTAAAACAACTTCCTCAAATCTCTTATAGTTGATAAAGAAAGTTGTTAAATCTAAAATGGGATTTGTAACGAATATTTCTAACTCCCAATTCTACCTTTGTAGGTGTATATTCTAATAAAAGGGGCTTGTTGAATTTCACAAAACTAGAATAAAATTTAGAGAGCTATATAGGATTTACAAATTCTCGATCTAGCTTCTTTTTTATTATCCAATTATCCATCTATTTTATTTGACCAAATATAGAAGATTCCTCTAAAATTTAGATTTGTGAGTTGACTGTGTCTTATGTTAGGTTTGGCTCCTTTGTTGTCCCATATTGGTTGGAGACAACAATTGGGGTAAGACTCTTACCTATATAAGGAGGTGGCTACCTCCTTGTTTAGTGCACCAAACAAAGTCAAAGATTTATAGTACAAATTTAACTCTAGTTAAATTCCTCTTTTGATGTGAGAGTTGGAGAGTTTGTCTTGTGTATTTCTTTGTGAGTGTGTTGGTGTATTGGGGGATTGGGTGAGAGGAAAAA
>JANJEY010000008.1:52849805-52863172 GCA_024703695.1 Erythroxylum cataractarum
TGTTGTTACTAATGTTTTCTCACATGTTGCAGTTGAAATTCATAGTTTAGACACTTTTAAAGTGCCTAAAGTTAATGGACATCGATTAAAAACGTATTATGAGAATTTACAGGTTGAAAATGCAGAAGAAATTGAACTAACTGAACTAGTTTTCTCTGAGTAAGTTAATGATTTTTTGTCTTGGGTATTATCGAATCGGTTCACTTCACTAGTTGTTTACCTTAGAGGGAAAAATTACTCGATTTTTCCAACAAAAACTTCAACACTAATTCTTCCAAAGTTGAAAACATTTTGAAGGTCTAGATCCACAATGATCAAAACAATATAAAGAGGTAAAATGGGTTTTCTTTCTTCTCTAGATTAAATCGATTCCTTGTAATTCATACCAAGTTAACACCAGTTTCACAGTCACTGATCATTATAAGTGATAAAGAAATCTGTTAGCACAAGATCGAGTCTGGGGTTTGTTGCTCGATTTTGGTTGAATCCACTTAACTCTACCTATGATTCCGACTCGAAAGGGACTCGCGACCTTTGTTTTGAGTGAAACTCAAAGAAGAAATTTTTACTCAATAAATAATCAGTCTGTACAATGATGGCTTCATAAAGCCTTGAGGAAAAGTAAGGAAAGTAACTGCTTCCTACAATAACTGTTGCACAAATCCACTACTACATAATAAAAGGAACTGCACTTGACCCAAAGGTCACACAAATGAAAATACAAGATAACTCCAAATAAAGGGACTAATTAATTAATTAACAAACTAAATTGCAGCCTTGTTCCTAAACTTTCCAACTGTGAACCGTTATATGTCTTGTAAAGTCTTGGCCTCATAACATCACTCTCTCCCTCCAAAGAAAGCTTGTCCTCAAGCTCAAAATCTGGAAATTTGGCTTTGAAATCAGTCAAGAGTTCCTATGAAGCTTCAGCTGATGACTTCCCATGCCAATGAACTAAAATCTCTGTATTGTTATCTTGAATGCGGTGAGCAATGATAGCAGCATGAGTTGGTGATGGGACTAATGGGAGCAGATCGGGTAGAGGTACAACTTGGTCATGTGCACCTAGGTTAAAAGGTTTCAAGCTAGAAACGTGAAAGACCGGATGAATTTTGAAATTTGGGGGCAGCTCCAACTTGTAAGCAACTAAGCCAATTCGCTGCATTACTCGAAATGGGCCATAGAACCGAGGCAACAACTTTTGGTGCTTTCATTGAGCACCAGAAACTTGGCGATATGGCTTTAATTTAAACAAAACCATGTCTCCCACTTGAAACTCCAAATCTTGGCGCTTGCAACAAATTTTCTTTAAGAACCGATAAAATGTCATCCCTCTCCTTTAACACTTGATTTACCACCTCCAATTTAGATAATCCAGGACAATAAGATAACAATTTTGGTGGTGGTCTGCCATACACCACTTCAAAAGGAGTGGTTTTGATGCCCGAATGGTAGCTGGTATTATATGTATACTCTACCCAAGCTAACCATGTTGCCCACTTGGTTGGTTGTATGCTAGTGAAGCAACGCAAATACACTTCCACCACGCGATTTACCACTTTTGTCTGTCCATTTGATTGTGGGTGATATGCTGAACTGAAACAAAGCTTGGTTCCACTCAAACGGAACAATTCTTTCCAGAAGGCATTGGTGAAAGTCACATCACGGTCACTGGCCATTTTCTCAGGCAAACCATGCAACTTAACCACATTATCAAAGAAAACTTTGGCCATGCTAACAACAGAATAAGGGTGGAAAATAGCTATTAAATGAAAATATTTCGAGAGTCTATCAACCACTACAAGGATTACATTTTTACCATGTGAAGTAGGCAAGCCATCAATGAAATCCAAGGAAACGTCAGCCCAAATTTGAGATGGCACGGGCAACAGCTGTAGTAGCCCAGTTGGGTGAAGATTTTCTATCTTGTGATGCTGGCAAACACTACAAGATCGGATAAAGACTTGGACATCTTTTTTCATGCCTTTCCAATAAAAATCTTTTGCAATCCTGAAAAGTGTTTTTTGATACCCTTCATGTCCTTGACAATGGATTCCTGAAAGAATAGAAGAAATAGTAGAATGCTCCGGTATATAAACCCAGGTTTTATACATTAACAACCCATTCTTGAAGGACCATTGCCCTCCCACAGAATCTTCATACACCCCTTTAATTAAATTCTGAACTACAATAGAATTTTGTTGCTCAAGTCGAATTTCATTAAATAGACTTACTTGCGACATAGACACCGCCATGAGTTCTTTATTGTCCCTGTCCCTGCGTGACAAAGCATCTGCCATTACATTTGATTTTCTAGCCCTATATTCAACTGAGAAATTATACCCAAGAATTTTACTGACCCAATGCTATTGAGGAGGAGTAAGCAGCCACTGTTCCAACAAGAATTTAACACTATAGTGATCAGTTCAAAGTTGAAAATGGCTTCCCCATAAATAAGACCTCTAGTGTCTAATTGCTTGCACCAATCCAATAAGCTTTTTCTCATAAATTGGAAGGCTCTGGTACCGTTCAACCAACCCTTGACTAAAAAAGGCCATTGGGTGATATTCTTGTAATAGCACAACCCCGATTCTAGTATCACAAGCATCACACTCAATTGTAAATTCTTTAGAGACGTCAGGGAGGACTAATATAGGCGTGGACACCATAGCCATCTTCAATTTATCAAAAGAAATAGTAGCAGTGGGAGTCCACTTGAAGGAGTTTTTCTTAAGCATAGTCGTCAATGGTGTTGCGATGATACCATAATGTTGTACAAACTTACAATAATAACCTGTCAATCCAAGAAACCCATGCAAGGCCTTGATTGTTGTTAGCTTCAGCCAATCTTTCATAGCATTAATTTTAGAAGGATCAGCCATCACTCCTTCACTAGAAATGATATGTCCTAGATAAGAGATTTGTAGCTGGCCGAACGAACATTTTGATTGCTTCAAATACAGTCGGTGTTTTTCCAGCAATTGGAGCACCAAACGTAGGTGACCCACATGTTCACTTGCAGTTTTGTTGTACACCAAGATATTGTCAAAAAATACTAACACAAATCGACGGAGATTTGGGGAAAATACCTCGTTCATTAGAGATTGAAATGTAGACGGTGCATTTGTTAGGCCAAACGCCATCACAAGAAACTCAAAGTGACCATGGTGAGTATGGAAAGATGTCTTTTCAACATCGGCCTCCCACATCCGAACTTGATGATACCCAAAAACTAAATCTAATTTAGTGAAATATCTGGCCCCGCGTAACTTCTCTAGCAATTCGTCAATAATCGGAATAGGAAACTTGTCCTTTATGGTCTTCGCATTTAGTTCCTGATGATTGACACACATCCGCCAAGAACTGTCAGCTTTAGCAACCAAAATCACTGGAGAAGAATAAGGAGAATTACTTGGTCTAATAATCCCCTATTATAGCATCCGATTACACTGTTGTTCAATTTCTTCCTTTTGGGCATGAGGATAACGATAAGGATGTACTACGATGGGCTTCGCACCTGGTTCCAATGGAATACGATGATCATAACGGCGAGTGGGTAGCAGCCCCTGAGATTCTCGAAACACCACTACAAATTCTGACGAAAGAGTTTGAATATGTTGGTTAGTGCCCTCGGTCATCGACAACGTTTTTACCTCTAAGGGATTAAGAGGTCTACTACTTTTAATTCCATATAAGATAATGGGCTGGGCATGTATCTTAAAAATCATCCACAACTCATCAAAGTTCCACACAATGGGCCCAAGAGATTTAAGCCAATAAACACCAAAAACAACATCAACCCCACTAAGTGTGAGAATCCATGGATTCACCGCCACAGTCACATGCACCAGTTTAATGGCCACCTCTTTAACTTTTCCCAAAAACTCAATCATATCCCTATAGACAACACGTGCCCTAACTCTAGGAGTAGCTTCTAGTGTCAAGCCACATTTCTTTATCAACGCTGAATCAATAAAAGTGTGGGTACTCCCTGAATCTATCAAAGCTATAATTTTTTCCCATTGACACTTCCTTTCACCTTCATCGTTTGAGGCCCACCCTCCCCTGTGATAGCATCAATTGAAATTTTGGATTGCTCACTGTTATGACCCACAAACCCACTGCTGGTAACACCACTGCTAGCAACGGTTCTGGTAATCTTCAACAGCCAAGGAGGAGCACGAGGACTAGGCTACCTTCTAGAAGGATGGAAGGGTATATTTGGAAGGACTCGTCAACTAACAACCTGTCAGAGAATAACGACCCACAATCATTTGCTAATGATGACGGTTATATATTAGATGAGGAATCCTAGAATTGGACATGCGAATTGTACTGCCATTGGCTGAATTCTTCTCTCATCTCATACTCTCTGTTACGCTTTTCTCATCTCTGTTTTCTAAACTTTCCATGTAATTTCTGAAAAGTGATTGTACTTGTTGAGCAATCAATATAATTCCTCAATTCTACGATTACCACACAAATCTCGAGTACCCTAGAACATAACATTGGTGCTTCCATTGAGCCTCTGTACAGATGACAGGGGAACAATACAACACTCGATTTAAAACACTGAATGATTCCGTCAAGGCAGTAGTAGACGTTCAGCAATCTTTTCGGCGCGACCTCGACTCTCTGGTTTCTGCCTTTGAAGACCAGAAACTTCTTCTTCAGGAAGTGCTTCGTACGCACTCTTCCCATGCAGCTCATCCTCCACCTGGTGAGTTTCGGACTGGTTCTTCTTCCGGAGAAAGCTCTGGTATAAACCCCTTCGGTCGCCACAAACCGGCTCCCGTCCAGATGGCCCGTTTCTCCGGACTTCATCCTGATCGTTGGGTACTGCAAGCAGAGCGCTATTTCGATTTCTACCAGATTTCGACCGATGATCGTGTTACCATTTCCTCCTTCTACTTCGATGACACGGCGGCCGACTGGTACGATTGGATGCACCGGAACCGTCAGTTAGCGGGGTGGCCAGCATTCACGGTCGCTCTTTTGCTATGTTTTCGCCCTCACGAACTGGAGGCACCCGAGGGCCAACTCGCCAAATTGCATCAGACTTCCACCGTTGCTGATTATCGTTCCAGGTTTGAAGCTATCACTAACCGGACTATATATCTTCCGGGTAATTTTTTGGTCCACTGCTTTATTTCAGGTTTGAGACTGGACATTAAGCATTCGGTTTTGATACACCAACCCACGTCGTTGGAGGGAGCCATGTCTTTGGCCCAACTGCATGAACAACGCATTGCCTTGGAAAAGGGTCCTTTCAGGCCATCTTTGGGTAACACGAAGCCCATTCTGCCTAACCCTAAAACCTTTCCCTCCTTGGCCCAGAGCTCCAATTCTGCTTCTTTTTCACAATCCGTGGGTTCCAGCACGACGGCTACCCTGCCTGGGGGTTCGAAAGTTCCTTTCCGCCGTCTGTCGCAGTCGGAGGCCGCGCAACGGCGAGCTCAGGGGTTGTGCTACCACTGTGATGAGAAATACTCCTGGGATCATAAATGTCGTGCCAAATCCCACCTCTTGTTGCTTGAGGATGACTCTGAACCGCCAGATCCGCTGGATTCCTCTGTGGTTCTGCCCATTTCTTCTCCGGAGATTGACCCATCTGCGGATGACCCCTATTTGCAGCTGCATTCCACCATTTCTTACAATGCCTTGGTCGGTGGTTGTTCGATTTCCACCTTGCGTTTTCAGGGCTCTATTACGGGTAAACCAGTGCAAGTTCTCCTCGATGGCGGTAGCACACACAACTTTGTCCAGACTCGTGTGGCCAGATATCTCAATTTGCCTATCACTACTACGCCCAGTTTCTCAGTGTTGGTTGGCAGTGGTGAACGACTTCTTTGTACGGGCATGGTGAAACAAGTACCTTTGTGCATTCAAGGTCACGAAATCCTTGTTGATTTTTATGTTTTACCTATACAGGGTTGGGATTTGGTGCTTGGGGTTGCTTGGTTGGCTACGTTGGGTCCAGTGATGACAGATTATGCCGCTTCTATCTTTGAATTTTCGCTCCATGGCAAGCCAGTCCGTTGGCACGGCGACTCTGCTCCCATTTCTCGGGCGGTTCAGTTCAATGGGCTGCGTCGGATGCAGCGTACTAACGCCATTGCCGAGTGTTTTCGTCTGGAGATGGTTCCTCCTACCCCCACTGACTCCTTGATCGTTGCCCCTGACATTGACCAGATTTTACAAGCTTTTGATACTGTATTTCTGCCTTCTGCGGGGTTACCTCCTGCCCGGAGTTATGACCATGCCATCCACCTTCTGCCCAACAGTACTCCTATCAATGTCCGGCCTTATCGGTATCCTCATTTCCAGAAACAGGAAATGGAGAAATTCGTCCGCGACATGTTGGCTGAAGGCCTCATCCGCCCAAGTACTAGCCCCTTCTCTTCTCCGGTTTTGTTGGTCCGCAAAAAAGATGGCACATGGCGTTTCTGCGTTGATTACAGGGCTTTGAATGCCATCACTATTAAGGATCGCTTTCCCATTCCCACGGTTGATGAGCTCTTTGACGAGCTTCATGGGGCACGGTTTTTCTCTAAATTGGATCTTCGTGCTGGTTATCATCAGATCCGAGTCCGCGCTGGGGATGAATGTAAAACTGCCTTCCGGACTCATGATGGGCATTACGAGTTCCTTGTGATGCCATTTGGTCTCACGAATGCTCCTTCAACGTTTCAAGCCTTAATGAATGACGTGTTTCGACCATTTCTCCGTCGTTTTGTTCTTGTCTTTTTCGATGACATTTTAGTTTACAGTGCATCTTGGGCTGATCACTTGACTCATCTGCGCAGCGTACTGCAAGTCTTATTGGATAACCATTTGGTTGCTAAGCGGTCGAAATGCCTCTTCGGTCAGCAGTCCGTTGGGTACCTCGGTCATATTGTCTCCATTGACGGGGTTGCCATGGATCCTGAAAAAGTGGTCGCTATTCGTAATTGGCCTATCCCTCACACAGTGAAAGATGTTCGTGCTTTTCTTGGCCTTGCTGGTTACTACCGGCGGTTCATCCACCACTTTGCCACCATTGCTGGGCCTTTGACTGACCTTTTGCGCAAGGACAATTTCCTTTGGTCTGCTACTGCCCTACATGCCTTTGAGCAACTCAAACAGGCTCTTTCCACCGCCCCGGTGCTTGCCTTACCTGATTTTAATCAGCCCTTCACCATCGAGACCGACGCTTCTGGGACGGGAATCGGTGTTGTGCTTATGCAGGACAAACATCCCATCGCATATTTTAGTCAGCAATTGAGCCCTTGCTTGCAACAGGGTTCCACCTATCAGCGTGAAATGTTAGCCATCACGCAGGCAATTGCTAAATGGCGTCAGTATTTGTTAGGGCGCAAGTTTACTATCATAACTGACCAGCAGCCCCTGCGTACCCTTACGGAGCAAACTATCCAGACCCCTGACCAGCAGAAATGGCTTGGTAAGTTAATCGGGTATGATTTTGACATTGTGTATAGACCAGGACACTTGAATGCTGCGGCTGATTCCTTATCCCGAGTCCCTGTGGGGCAATTTTTGGCTCTCTCTTCTGTTTCTTTTGACATTGTTTCTGATATTCGTCATGCTAACCTACTTCACCATGAGCTTTTGGCTTTGCAAACGAGGTTACAGCAGGATCCTATGAGTCTACCAGGGTTCTCTTTTCGGGATGGGCTTTTACTTTTTAAGGATCGACTAGTCATTCCTTCTGATTCCTCCCTTCGGCAACCACTCCTCCGCGAGTACCATTCAGCGCCTGTGGGGGGTCACGCTGGTATCACTAGGACTTTGCGTCGGCTTTCTGCTAACTTCTTTTGGATGAACATGCGCAAGGATGTCAAGTCTTTTATCCGTGAATGTCAAGTATGCCAGCAAATGAAAACCTCGACCTTGCATCCTGGCGGTTTGCTACAACCTCTTGCTATCCCTAATCTGGTTTTTGAAGGTATTAGCATGGATTTTATTACTGGGTTACCACCAGTTAAAGGGAAGAGTGTGATCATGGTCATTGTGGACCGTCTGTCCAAATACGGACACTTTCTTGCACTGCCTACCAATTTTACTGCCCTCACTGTAGCTGAAGCTTTTGTGCACGACGTCGTTCGTCTGCATGGGCCCCCTGCTGATATTGTTACTGACCGCGATCCCCGATTTTTAAGTAACTTTTGGAAAGAAGTTCATCGCTTGCAAGGCACGACACTTAGCATGAGTACCTCTTATCACCCTCAATCAGATGGCCAATCTGAAGCCTTGAATAAGTGTCTTGAAATGTATCTCCGCTGTTACGTGGCTGACCACCCTACTCACTGGCTGAAAATGCTTCCATGGGCCGAATTCTGGTACAACACGGCATTTCAGACTGCTGCGCAGATGACACCTTTTGAGGTGCTCTATGGTCGTCCTCCTCCCACTGTTCCTCGTTACATTCGTGACACCACTGGCAACGCCTTGGTTGCTACCCAACTGTTGGAACGTGATCAGGTCTTGAGCCGCTTGAAAACCAATTTACGAAAAGCTCAAGCACGGATGAAGCACTTTGCTGATCGTAATCGCCGAGAGCTAACTTTGGCTGTGGGTGACTGGGTTTACGTCAAGTTGCAACCTTTCCGCCAATCCTCCATCCGTCTCCAACGTCATAGCAAGCTCGGCCGCCGCTACTTTGGACCTTATCAGGTGGCTGCTCGGGTTGGGGAGGTAGCTTACAAACTTGATTTACCTTCCTCCGCTCACATTCACCCTGTTTTTCACATTTCCTTGCTCAAAAAGTGTGTGGGCACACCAGACCAGCAAATCACCCCCCTTCACTTGGTTGATTCTGCTGCTGCTCTCATCCTTCGGCCTGTTGCCATCCTTGAGAAACGACATGTGCAGCAGGCTACACATCTAATCGAGCAGTGGCTGGTACAATGGGACGGATTACCTCTCTCTGAGGCCACTTGGGAGGACAAAGATCGCATCTTGCAGCTGTTTCCTGACACTCACCTTGAGGTCAAGGTGTCTCTTGCTGGGGTGGGTAATGTTATGACCCATAAACCCACTGATGGCAACGCCACTACTGGCAATGGTTCTGGTACTCTTCAACAGCCAAGGAGGAGCACGAGGACTAGACTACCTTCGAGAAGGATGGAAGGGTATAATTGGAAGAACTCGTCAACTAACAACCTGACAGGGAATAACGGCCCACAATCATTTGCTAATAATAACGACTATATAATAGCTGAAGAATCCTAGAATTGGTTATGTGAATTGTACTGCCTTTGGCTGATTCTTCTCTCATCTCATACTCTCTGTTTTCACCTTTCTCATCTTTGTTTCTAAACTTTCCTGTAATTCCCGAAAAGTGATTGTATTTGCTGATCAATCAAATATAATTCCTCCATTCTTCGATTTCTACACCACTCTCGAGTAACCCAAGAACATAGCATTGGTGCTTTCATTGAGCCTCTGTACAGATGACAGGGGACCACTACAACACTAGGTTTAAAACATTGGATGACTCCGTCAAAGCAGTCGTCGACGTCCAACAATCTTTTCGACGTGACCTCGACTCTTTGGTCTCTGCCTTCGAGGACCAGAAACTCCTTCTTCAGGAAGTGCTTCGTACGCACTCTTCCCATGCCACCCCTCCTCCACCTGGTGAGTTTCGGACAGGCTCTTCTTCTGGCGAAGGCTCTGGTGTTAGCCCCTTCGGTCGCCACAAACCTGCTCCCGTCCAGATGGCCCGTTTCTCCGGACTCCATCCTGATCGTTGGGTACTGCAGGCGGAGCGCTATTTCGATTTCTACCAGATCTCGACCGATGATCGTGTTACGATTTCCTCCTTCTACTTCGATGACACAGCGGCCGACTGGTTCGATTGGATGCACCGTAACAGACAGTTAGCAGGGTGGCCAGCATTCACGGCCGCTCTTTTGCTACGCTTTCGCCCTCACGAACTGGAGGCACCCGAGGGCCAACTCGCCAAACTCCATCAGACTTCCACCGTTGCTGATTATCGTTCCAGGTTCGAAGCTATCACTAACCGGACTATATATCTTCCGGGTCATTTTTTGGTCCACTGCTTTATTTCAGGTCTGCGTTTGGACATTAAGCATTCCGTTTTGATACACCAACCCACGTCTTTGGAGGATGCCATGTCTCTGGCCCAACTACATGAACAGCGAATTACACTGGAGAAGGGTCCTTTCAGGCCATCTTTGGGTAACACGAAGCCCATTTTGCCTACCCCTAAACCCTTTCCCTCCGTGGCCCAGAGCTCCCCTGCTGCTTCTTGCTCCCAATCCGCGAGTTCCAGCACGACGGCTACCCTACCTGGGGGTTCGAAAGTTCCATTCCGCCGTCTTTCGCCGTCGGAGGCCGCGCACCGGCGAGCTCAGGGGTTGTGCTACCATTGCGATGAGAAATACTCCTGGGATCATAAATGTCGTGCCAAACCCCACCTCTTGTTGCTTGAGGACGATTCTGAACCGCCAGATCCTCTGGATTCATCTGTGGTTCCGACCATTTCTTCGCCGGAGATTGTTCCCTCTGTGGATGACCCCTCCTTGCTGCTGCATTCCACCATTTCTTACAATGCGTTGGCTGGTGGTTGTTCGATTTCTACATTGCGTTTTCAGGGCTCTATTACGGGTAAACCTGTGCAGGTTCTACTCGATGGAGGTAGCACACACAATTTTGTACAGACTCGTGTGGCCAGATATCTCAATTTGCCTATCACTACTACGCCCAGTTTCTCGGTATTGGTCGGCAGTGGAGAACGCCTCCTTTGTACGGGCATGGTGACACAAGTACCCTTGTGCATTCAGGGTCACGAAATCCTAGTTGATTTTTATGTTTTACCTATCCAGGGTTGGGATTTGGTGCTTGGGGTTGCTTGGTTGGCTACGTTGGGCCCAGTGATGATGGATTATGCCGCTTCTATCTTTGAATTTTCGCTTAATGGCAAGTCAGTCCGTTGGCACGGCGACTCTGCTCCCATTTCTCGGGCGGTTCAGTTCAATGGGCTGCGTCGGTTGCAGCGTACTAACGCCATTGCCGAGTGTTTTCGACTGGAAATGGTTCATCCTACCCTCACTGATCCCTTGCTGGTTGCCCCCGACATTGACCAGATTTTACAAGCTTTTGCTACTGTATTTCTGCCCTCTGCGGGGTTACCTCCTGCCCGTGGTTGTGACCATGCCATCCACCTTTTGCCCAACAGTGCTCCTATAAATGTCAAGCCTTACCGGTATCCTCATTTCCAGAAACAGGAAATGGAGAAATTCGTCCGCGATATGTTGGCTGATGGCATCATCCGCCCTAGTACTAGCCCATTCTCTTCTCCGGTTTTGTTGGTCCGCAAAAAGGATGGCACATGGCGTTTCTGCGTTGATTACAGGGCTTTGAATGCTATCACTGTTAAGGATCGCTTTCCCATTCCCACGGTTGATGAGCTCTTTGACGAGCTTCATGGGGCACGGTTTTTCTCTAAATTGGATCTTCGTGCTGGTTATCATCAGATCCGAGTCAGCGCTGGGGATGAATTTAAGACTGCCTTCCGGACTCATGATGGGCATTACGAGTTCCTTGTCATGCCATTTGGTCTCACGAATGCTCCTTCCACGTTTCAGGCATTAATGAATGACGTGTTTCGACCGTTTTTACGTCGTTTTGTTCTTGTCTTTTTCGATGACATTCTTGTTTACAGTGCATCTTGGGCTGATCACTTGACTCATCTGCGCAGTGTCCTACAGGTCTTATTGGATAATCATTTGGTTGCTAAGCGGTCGAAGTGCCTCTTCGGTCAGCAGTCTGTTGGGTACCTGGGTCATGTTGTCTCTGTTGACGGGGTTGCCATGGATCCTGATAAAGTGGTGGCTATTCGTAATTGGCCTATTCCTCAAACAGTGAAAGATGTTCGTGCTTTTCTTGGCCTTGCAGGTTACTACCGGCGTTTCATCCACCACTTTGCCTCTATTGCTGGCCCGCTGACTGACCTTTTGCGCAAGGACAATTTTCTGTGGTCTGCTACTGCCTTGCATGCCTTTGAGCAACTCAAACAGGCTCTTACCACCGCCCCGGTGCTTACCTTACCTGATTTTACTCAGCCCTTCACTGTCGAAACCGACGCTTCGGGCACGGGGATCGGTGCTGTGCTTATGCAGAACAAACATCCCATCGCATATTTTAGTCAGCAATTGAGCCCTCGCTTGCAACAGAGTTCCACCTATCAGCGTGAAATGTTGGCCATCACGCAGGCAATTGCTAAATGGCGTCAGTATTTGTTAGGGCGCAGGTTTACTATCATCACTGACCAGCAGCCACTTCGTACACTTACGGAGCAAACTATCCAGACCCCTGACCAGCAAAAATGGCTTGGTAAGTTAATCGGGTATGATTTTGACATTGTGTATAGACCAGGACACTTGAATGCTGCGGCTGATTCCTTATCCCGTGTATCTGTGGGGCAATTTTTGGCTCTCTCTTCTGTCGCATTTGACATTGTTTCTGATATTCGCCATGCTAACTTAATTCACCATGAGCTTTTGGCCTTGCAAACGAGGTTACAGCAGGATCCTGTAAGTTTACCAGGTTTCTCTTTTCGGGATGGGCTTTTACTTTATAAAGATCGGCTGGTCATTCCTTCTGATTCATCCCTTCGCCACCAACTCCTCCACGAGTACCATTCCGCGCCTATTGGGGGTCACGCTGGTATCACTAGGACTTTGCATCGGCTTTCTGCTAATTTCTTTTGGAATAACATGCGCAAAGATGTCAAGTCTTTTGTCCGTGACTGTCAAGTATGCCAGCAGATGAAAACCTCGACCTTGCATCCTGGTGGTTTGCTGCAACCTCTTGCTATTCCTAATCTGGTTTTTGAAGGTATTAGCATGGATTTTATCACAGGGTTACCACCAATTAAAGGGAAGAGTGTGATCATGGTCATTGTGGATCGTCTGTCCAAATACGGACACTTTCTTGCACTGCCTACCAATTTTTCCGCCCTCACTGTCGCTGAGGCTTTTGTGCAAGAAGTCGTTCGTCTTCATGGGCCCCCTGCTGATATTGTCACGGACCGTGACCCTCGGTTTTTAAGTAACTTTTGGAAAGAAGTTCATCGCCTGCAAGGCACAACGCTTAGCATGAGTACCTCTTATCACCCTCAATCGGATGGCCAATCCGAAGCCTTGAATAAGTGTCTTGAAATGTATCTCCGCTGTTACGTGGCCGACCACCCTACTCACTGGCTGAAAATGCTCCCATGGGCCGAATTCTGGTACAACACGGCGTTTCAGACGGCTGCGCAAATGACACCTTTTGAGGTGCTTTATGGTCGTCCCCCTCCCACTGTTCCTCGCTACATTCGTGACACCACTGGCAATGCCTTG
>JANJEY010000008.1:52908284-52919197 GCA_024703695.1 Erythroxylum cataractarum
TCAATTGCTGCTGCATTTCATCGAGCTGCTGCTGTATATTTCTGTTGTTTTTAACCATCAGCTTGTAAACCATGCTCCAATCAGGTTGCTGCAGTTCTTGTGCTTGCTATTGTTGTGGTTGTTATTGTTGGTGCTCAATCTCAGGAAAATATTCTATAGTGTTAAATGTAGAACTTGAAGCTGCAGCTATAAATCTGTGCTTCAATGCTGTACATGTGGAAGGATGTCGCAGCTGCATTGTGTTGTTGTCTATTATCTTGGCGCTTTTCAAGTATTGTACATCAAAATAATGAAAATTCAGCATGTTTAGTTCACTAAGATCAGTTTGAAAATGTTCAGCCAAAGCAGTCGCCATATAACCCATTCCCAAACTGTTCCCCTTTTTTGCCGCTAATTGGATCAAACTTTGAGAAATATAAGCGAACATGTTCGGCTTGTGACTATGATCGATGCACCATAATAAGAAAAGCTCCTTCCCCGAACATTTCGCACTTTGCCTTTTCCCAAAAACAGCACCACACATGAATTTATGCAGCAACAATCATTCCGCACTAAGAATTTGTGCATTTGATACAATATGCGGATCATACTCATTCAAGTCAGTTAAATATTTCCAACAAGAAGTAACGGAGAGTGACTGATGCGCATCTTCTACTTCTTTTTCTGCAAACCCAAATAGTTGGCCTAACAGATTCTCATCCACAAAATAAACTTGTCCTCATAATCTAAACCACAATTTCTTCAGTTTGGTTGACTCAAAACTCAAAGATGTGAAAAATTCAAGTGTGAGGTCACAATAAACAGGGTAACTAATTCGCATAAAATTATCCCATTTACCTTTCTGACACCATCTCAACAATTTATCTGTGATCCCTATTTGGTCTAGCAGATCAAAATTAAAATGTGTTGGTACTTCAATGGTTTTAGTCCGTAGTTCATTGTACCTTGCTCCTTCTTCCTTTGAGTAAATGAGAAAAGGGGCATCATACACAGATGTAATGTTTGCAGCATTGTTCCCTCTCACCTCAGCAACGATAGCTTCCTCTGATTTTCTAGCTTTTCGAGGGGTCATTGTCACGATAAATCCTGTAAAATTCAGAAATACAGAACCCAAATTGAATCGGTGTCAACCCAAGTCCACTGCTGTAACCCTCAACCTTAGACAGCAATAAATCGACACTTGACGCAGAAATACAGCTTCACCGAAGAACAACACACAGTCTGAGGAGAAGAAGGAAGAACGACGGTGAGAAATGAAGAAAGGGGGAAGATACGTTAATTTCAAATTGATTCTAAACAGTGAAGGTGGCGATACTCATGCGTTTTGCCTTTGTTTTATTTTACAAGATTATTTTAAAAAATTTTAATTCAAAAATGCATTTCTAGTTTTTGAACTAACAAAATTGTTAACAATAATAATAATAATAATAATCATAATAATAAAAACAATACAATTAATACTAATGAGGAATTTAATAATAATAATTATAACAATAAGATGATAATAATCAATAAATATCAGAATAATTTAATTTAACAATAATAAGTACATATAGTGAAGTAGAAAATTACTAATACTAAAAATGAATCATATTAACAATGATTAAATTAATAAGAAAAGTAAATTTAATAATAATAAGGGAGTTTATAATTACAATAATACTAATATTAATTATAAATATAATAAAATAACATATAAGATTTATAATAATAGGTATATAAAGTAAAGTGGGAAAATAATAATAATAATAATAATAATAATAATTAAACATTAAAAGAATAATTTAACTAATCAGAATAACACAGTGAATAATAATAAGTAAAAAATTACTAATTATAACAAATTTAATAATAATAATAGGAATTAAAGAATTAATAAATTTATTTATCATAACGTTACTAATAAAAATAATAAAAATACTAATAATTATAATTATAATAATTATAATAATGATAATAAATACTCAGCAAAAATTTTAATAATAATAAGGAAAATTTTAATAATAATATGTAATGGTAATCATAATGATGGAAATAAAATTATCCTCCTCCCCTTATTCTTCTTCTTCTATAGAATTATTATTATTATTGACCATTATATTATTATTATTAATTATTATAGTTCTTTAATTATTCTTATTAATTTAATTGTTTAAAATTTTGATAATTATCAATTTTTTACTTACAATTATTCTTCTTATTATTTAATAATTTATTTATTGATTAGATTAAATAATATGATTAAATTCGTCGTCATTATTAATTTTGTTCTTGATAATAGTAAGGAAAAAATTATATGCTTATTTTTGGTAATTGCTTATAATCAGTTTTAATTTATAAAATATTTTAAGAATCATTATTAATTTTTCTAAATTTATATTCGTTATTATTATTATAAATTAAATTATAATAAATAATAATAATGTTATGTTTCTTTAATTATTCTTATTATTTTAATTGTTTTTAATTATGATAATTATAATTTCTTTGTAAATTGTTATTTTAGAAATTATTTCAGGAATTATTATAAGTTGTGTTAATTTTATATTCCTTATTATTATTCAACATTATATTATTAATAATTATTATTATGGTTCTTTAATTATTCTTATTAATTTAATTGTACAAAATAATTATAAATTTTCTAATAAATTATTTATTTTTTCTCATCATCAAAATAAAAAGAATTAAACACACAAGCAGAAATTATTTGTCTTTTAGAATAATGTCAAAATAAATAATCATGTATGTTATTTATTTCATTTAATGATTCCCTCAAATTTAACAATAATAGACAAATTATGGTCAAGATTTAAATTTCATACTATAACTAAAATTATTATAACAATGAACAATTAACCATGTTAAGTTATAAATAGCACATAAAATTAATATTAACATTGGATACTTCATAAAATAGTTATTATTAGTATAGTGCATATGATGACAATGAACAATTAAAATAATGCACAGTTATAAACGACATTGAATTCTTGATTAAATAGTAATGTCACACTGTATTTCATTCATATAAAGTTTGGTAATTTATCATTTGTGGATTAGATATTTGACTTTAGATGTGGACAAGAAAATGGTCAATTGGACCGTCATGTTATTCTAAACTCTTAATGATAACTTATAAATTTTGTATTATGTGCGCAGATTGGTTTATTATTATTATTATTATCATTATTATTATTATTATTATTATTATTATTATAAAAAATTTAAAAGTCATAATAATAATAAAATTATTTACTATAATATATATGTATAACATTGTTAAAGTTACCCTCGTGCACACGAGGGTGGCTTCTATATATAACAATTTCAAAGTCACCCTCATCAACATAAATATATAAAAACAACTTGCGATATTATTATTAGTATTATTATTATTATTTATTAAGAATTATTATTATTATTATTATTATTATTATTATTATTATTATTATTATTATTATTATTATTATTATTATAATAATAAAAATTTAAAAATCATAATAACAATAAAATTATTTAGTATTATATATATATATATAACATTATAAAAGTCACCCTCGTTCAAATTATATAACATTGTTAAAGTCACCCGAGTGCAAATGCATGAGGGTGACTTCTCAGCATAAATATAAAAAAAACTTGGCTAATTATATATATATATATATAATAACAAATATTAATTTATATTTTTAACATCGGTCAAATTTTTTTTGTTCTTTATAATATAATTAGTTAACTAATTAGTTAATTTTGATTTCACTGTTGATAATTATAATATAATTAATTAATTAATTAAATTATAATTTATTTTAAAATTAATATAATTAATTAATTAATTAATATTAACTATTATTGACTAATTAGCCCAATTTAAGCCTTGATAATTATAATATAATATAATTAATTATAATTTATTTAAAAATTAATATAATTAATACATTAATTAATATTTGGTATTTTTGACTAATTAGTCCTTATATTCTGTGCTATTTTTAATTAATTTTAATTTATATATAATTAATTTATTAATTACATTATAATTAATAAATTGATTTGAACTTTATTATATATATTAATGTAACTATTTTCTTTTTGACACCGCAACTTTAAATTTTATTGTATATATTTATATGCATGTTGCTACGCATGAGGTCATTTTTGTGATAAGAGACTATGATCTACCATATAACGATCTATTAGATCATGTTCTTAAGCATCGTAATGCAATCATATCACATCTTAACTAAGTATATATATTTTTAGGCTTTCACAGTTTTGGTTTGTATATTCATAATGATACCATAAGCACTTTAGGGCGCCCTTAAGATATATTTTTAGATACTACTATATAATTACAACTCATCTTATATTTATTGAAAATATAAAAGGTAGATGATGATGCTTTCAAGTGTTTCGGTGTTTTTGGCTACTACCCGAAACATATAGGGTTCGTTTCTTTTCCTCACTTTTGGAGTTGATGAAGAAGAATCAATAATCATCGAGCAAAGACGTACGACGTACATGGGAAAGCCAAGCATATCTTTTTCTTGTTCATCTTCTTTTGGGTCGTTGCCTTGCGATTTTCATAGACTTCGGGCGATAGATTGGACGCGGATACCTTTGTTTCCAGCTGCTTTGACAAAGTTTTCCATCTTGTGGCTTGGACGGTTAGTTGTTTCCAGTTTCAACTTGTTACAAATAGAACGAGGACGCCGACGAAATTGTCTCCGGAGAAGAAGACGGAGGTCTTGTGCACAGTGAGTGAAAGTCGAAGTTCTGTCGATTGTATTACTGTCACTGTCGACGGGAGCATGTGCCAGCAGAAGGAGCAGCCGATATTGACACATCCCAGTCTGACAAGTCGACGGAGCATCCTGTCTCTGAAAGCAGATTACCTGTCCAAGATAGTTCTGTCCAACTCTGTCCAATCCATAAACGACGACAATTTTGCTTCAAAATTTAAAACTACGTGCGAGGCTTCGACAGAGGAGTTATCAAGGAAAAAAGCAAGTCGCTTGAAGCAAACGGCTTGGACAAAGGAACATCCTTTAGTTTATTATTATTATAATATATATTATTTATTTAAATAATAAATAATATTTAATAATATTATTTATTATTAAATAACATTATTTAATAAACTATTAGAATAATCATAAAATTATTACAATTATAACTATTATTATTATTATTATTATTATTAATCCATAAATAATTGATTATTTATTTATTAATAATATGGGTTTAATAATATATAATGTTATTTATATATTTACAAAACAAATTTACAAAATAAATAATAATAATAATAATATAGATAATAAAAATAAAAATTATAATAATAATAATAATAACATTTAGATAATAATAGAAATTCATATAATAAATTTATTTAATAATAATAATATTATTATTATTATTATTATTATATTATTATTATTATTATTATTATTAACATAATTGTTTAACGTTTTTTATATTTAATTATTTTCTACTTATTTGTTAAGTTCATCGTATAAGAATACAGTTGGCTTATTTGTTTATAAATGCATCTTAGCTTGGTGGCTTAAAAACGGCGCCACCGCAGGCCCAGGGCGAAAGAACTCTTATATTCTCCAATTTTTACACAAAATGTCGTCGTATCGTGTCTCAGACAGAATAAGACACGATAGACTTTGAGAGAGGATCTCCTCTCTTCAATTTGATCAATGCTTCCACTTTTTGGTTCGCATGATGACTTTTAGTCGAAAATAGCTTTATGAAATTTATGTGTATAAGAAAGTTGCCAAACAGCGGCACAACTGCTTGCCATTCTTTTACTAAACCCAAGATGAAAATAGAGTATATAAATTTTATAAAAATATATTTTATAAATTTCTAAGATGAAAATAGAGTATAGAGGAAGAAGAATTTATATATACTCAAAAAAAATATCGTATTTATAAATTCAAAAAAATTAAAATTTTACCAAACGATGAGTCTAGACATATTATACTTTAAAATTGAGATGATAGTGAAGTAATTGAAGACCGTAAATAAACAGGAGGTGGATTCACAATCGCCGAATGTATTAGAATTTAAGTTTTAGTAAAGGAAGAATTTTATGTCATTTCATATAAAAGTTGTGAAACTTCCAATTTCGTTTCTCACATTTAATAAAATGTATCACAAACTACAAAGAATCTTAGAAATGTTTTAAAAATTAAATTAAAAGATAAACTGTTAAAACAAAAGATTTAAATATTAAATAAAATTAAAGAATGCTATCTTATTTATCAAAAAATTTAAAATGTAATTAAAAAAGATATTATTAAATAAAAATTAGTTTAAAATTTAATTAATCTATAAAAATTGACTGATTAATTAATAAATTGATCAATTTTTAAAAACAAATATTATAAAACTAAAGTGAATCAAAAAATAAAATTAAACCAAAAATTGATTGTACCAAATTTTAATAAATTGATCAATTTTAAAAAATAAAGAATATAAAACTAAATTAAAATAAAAAAGTAATTTTTAAACAGAAAAATTAACTGTACAAAATTTTACTGTAAAATCAATTTAAAAAATATAGAGTAACATTGAGAAGTATAGTTTGTTAAAAGATGTACGAGCTTTCCCTCAAAAAAAAAAGAAAAGAAAAGATGTACGAGCTTTATTATTACTCTTTAGAAACTTTTTACCTTCCTCCCTCACGTGACACGCCATCAATCATCTCCTTGATGTAAAATAATCTTTACCGTCCAATCAACCTCTTTTATCATTTCATCAACGGTGATGATTCTTAAAATCATACTTCAAAACAGGGGTATTGGTCGGGTCGGTCATACTGGGCCCGAATCTAGTCTCAACGATGCATGGGTCAATCGGTCCAATCTTCAAAGATCAGCCTTATGCCTGCACCTAGTCCAGGCCCAATCAGAGATTTTTCTGACCCATTAGCAGGAGAGATACCCTCATGCAAACACGTAAAGATTTAAACCTAGTTGTTACTTCGTATATAAAGTACAACTTGGCCACAACAGAGGTACGCAATCATAAACCTAATTCTCTCTATTTACAACAAACCTACCTTCACCAAAAGACTGACTTGAGCGTCGGATGGGCTAATCGGGACACAACCGCCGACTTGCCTTCTTTGTTTTGCAGGGATCTCAGCGTTGAAGTCACTACAGGAAGCAGCCAACTCATGGATCCAAACGGCAACGTTCAGTTCTACCAGAATCCGGCAGAACCAGGTATAAATTGGAAACCAGTACCGAGTTCATTCCATTATTTATAAAAATCAAAATTGTTTTATTGTTTAAGCTTTAAATAGAAAATACCTTTAGAAGATGTTGGGGCGTGCCGCAGACAGACTCAAGTCAGGCGAAAAAGGACCGAATCTTGATCCAACGACCACATACATCTACCCGTCAAGACCGGACTTACTTTCCGATTACATCCAACGGCTAGTACTCCACCTTTGCAGCGAACCGTTGGACTTCTATCCGACGGCCCATATTCAATCTCCATTTCTCAGTACCCTTTTAACTCAACCGAAACCCGGGCCATGTTGTGTACTTTTTCTCGTCTCTCTAAAGGAGCGCACTTTTTCAATTTATACATTTTCTCCGTTTGCGTTGTGCTTGCGCTAGCTTGCGCACTCAGCCACTGCTTAACGTGCGCCGCATGAGATATGCAGCCGGCGGCAATTATTACAGCAACGGTAATACGAATCTCACGGTACAGGAGGGGCCACTAAGAGATAGAGGGTTAAGCAGATAGTGAGAATTAGATCAATGGACGGCCAGAAAAGCCAGGCCAAGCTCACCAGAACCAACTCCTCACTTCTCCGGTCATCACCAACCGTCCGATCATCCATCCAGAGCCTTTCTTCCGTCGCCGAGGAAGACCTGGTCAAACAACAACAACAGCAGCAAGACTTGGAAGGGCAGTTGCGAGAAGAGAGAAGGAAACCGAACCGTTGCGGTTCAACTCCTCGCAGAACTGGTTCGACGAGATTCGTTCCTGTTCTGACCATGTTTTCGATTACGCTTTTTAGCCTTTTTTCGGTCTTTTTCTTTTTCTTTTTTTATTTGAGAAGAGAACAGATACCCACATCAGAGAACCTCTTGTTAGCGTTAATTTTCATTGCTGTAACCCTTTTCTTTGCGAGCAAGAACAAGACTTTAATCAACCAGAATTTCACAGTAGTCAAGCAATTGTGGGATGAGAACGCTACGAGACTCGGTCTTTGCACTTGGCGGACCAATTCAAAGCCCGTGCTGTGGTTTATAGGAGACCCGAACGATAACAACCACAAGAAATCGAGAAAAGAGAAAAGGGTCATCAGAGAAGGAGTTGAGTTTTACAGCAACGGAGATGTTTATGAAGGAGAGTTTCACAAGGGAAAATGTAGTGGAAGTGGGGTTTATAATTACTTTGTGAATGGAAGATATGAAGGTGATTGGATTGATGGAAGATATGATGGTTATGGAATAGAGAGTTGGGCTAGAGGGAGTAGATATAGAGGTCAGTATAGGCAGGGTTTAAGGCATGGGTTTGGGGTTTATAAGTTCTATACAGGGGATTCTTATGCAGGGGAGTGGTGTAATGGGCAGAGTCATGGTATTGGTGTGCAGACTTGCTCTGATGGAAGCTGTTATATTGGTGAATTCAAGTGTGGGGTTAAACATGGCCTTGGTGTTTACCATTTCAGGTGATTTTCTTGGACTATGTTTTTCTTTTTCTTTTCTTTTCTTTTCTTTTCTTTTTTTTAGTCCTTAAAGCTTGTTATCAATTGTAAGTGGGAGTTATTGATCTATAGAGTTTGTCTATGGCATATGTGAAATTGATTTGTATATGAAATCTTTTTTATTCAGAAGCTTCCTTTTGTTGCTTCTCCTCTCTCTCTCTCCTTATGCTTTTTCCTCATTTTGGTGGGTTAGAATTAGATATATCCATTTTCTTGTTTCTCACCATTACGCTATGTAGAATTAGTAGCATCCAACTGATACTTTGAGTTTGAATTTTAATCAGTTACTTCAGTGTACTTTATTGAATAATAACTGAACAAGTTACTTTAAGTTACTTTGTTTGGATTGAAGGAAAGCAAGAGAAAAGAAAGGAAGAGAATTGAACTTCTCTTGGTTTCTACCATTTGGAAAAGAAAGGAAGAGAATTGAACCTCTCTTGGTTTCTACCATTTGGACAAAAATAAGCAGAGGAAAAGTGAGAGAATGGAGATAAAACTGAGAGAAAATTGGGTCAAATAAATTTCCCCTCAAATTAGTGAGAAAGGAGGAGAAATCCAAGACAAGAGAACTCTAATATATTTAAATTACCAATATAAGTTTCAATTCTCTCCTTTGATAACTTAGGAAAACAAACAGAGGAAAGAAAGTCTCATTTCTCTTCCATTCTTTTATCTTTTTTTCTCCTCAATATTTTTTTTCCTTTCTCTTATGCATGTAAGGATCCAAACAAAGGCTAAATGTTTGTAATTTATGATTCCTTGAAGCTGTGGCTTTATGTTACAGTTAGCTTTCAATTTGTCTTAACGATGATAAACTAATCCAGAGAAATTGAACACCGTTGTTGCATGTCTGCTTATTATTGAGTATTGACTCCTTGAATTTTCTTAAATTGGCTAGACATTTAAATTATTATTGAGTATTGACTCCTTGAATTTTCTTAAATTGGCTAGACATTTAAATTATTGTACGTTTATTGTTTGCTCGGAAAATGCACTGCCATCATGCAATTGCTGTTTCATCTTATGTCTCGCCACTTTCTGTGAAAGACTCGCTTTGCCTTTTCATCTTTAATGGAGGAATCCCATTAATCAGTTGACATGATAAACAGTTTATAAATATTGTCTATTGTAATTTTATGGGGAACCAATAAATGATGAAGGAAAGTGGCTGTTTTTGCAGAAATGGTGACAGATATGCTGGAGAATATTTTGGCGACAAGATCCATGGTTTCGGTGTTTATCACTTCGCCAACAGCCACTGCTATGAAGGGTCATGGCATGAGGGTCGGAAGCAAGGCTATGGTATGTATGCTTTCAGAAGTGGCGAGGCCAAATGTGGAGAATGGGACGGTGGAAATCTGAAGGCCACTCTACCTCCACTGACCGATGCAGTTTTAAGAGCGGTTCAGGTACTTTAACCGTGACATACTTGACAGGTCCTAATTTTATTAAGTGATAGGACATTACACAGTATTTCAAACCTCTGCAATTAGCTTAATTCATCGTGACTGAATCGCAGGCTGCTAGAAGAACAGCAGAAAATGCCGTTCATATACGCCTAGTGGATGAACAAGTGAACAAAGCTATTCAAGCTGCAAATAGAGCTGCTACTGCAGCCAGAGTTGCTGCAGTAAAAGCCGTTCAAAACCGGATGGATGGCAAATTTTGTGACACTAATGTTTGAGAAGTGTAAATTTACTAATTTCACGTGTTTGGGATAGGCCACCCCGGTAAGCTAAAGCTGATCGGAGGTTGAGATTGGTTTAGGCTTCTTTTTATGATATGGTAACTTGTGTATACACTGTATATATCCATGTCATCAATGGAAGATCAAATTTTCAAGAACAGTTCTCGTCCTGCCGTATTACTGTCTTCTGCCATACTGACATAGCAGTGTTGTTGTTTTTCCGCAGTGTCAGTATGTGACGTAATCCAAAAACTAGGAAATGATGGTCACATTAGTTTGAAGAATTCCTCGTTCCGTTTTTCTATGCATTTAACAATGTTTTAAAAATCGGACCGGACATTAAACCGATCAAAGGAAAAATTTAAGATTTAGAGGTTCAACCGGTAGTGAACCGTTATAAAATCGATATATAATAAATAAAAAGTAAAACTTATAAGAATAAGTAAAAATAAAATATATTATTGAAACAAAAATACATCAATG
>JANJEY010000008.1:53025010-53035118 GCA_024703695.1 Erythroxylum cataractarum
GCTTGCTCAAGACTTTGCAAAACAGGTACATCTTCACATCAGATTGATAAAAATATCCAACTTTTATTGATTTTTTAAGCACGTAAATTTTCATTTCCAATTTTCAAATTTTAATTTTGATTTGTAGAGAACTCTTTGAGTGGATTGAACTTGAGGTGGTGCAATATTGGCATTCCTTGCTTTTTATGGATCAGGTTTGGTTACTCTACTTCTGGCAATCCTATTTCCCCTTTCTCAAGTCATGTAAATTGCTTTGTTGCATATTGTGATTGTCTTTCTCTTTTGCCTACTTTTGTTTTTGCAATTCAATTTTTCATTTCTTTAGATTGAACTCAAATGGAATTTTTTCTCTTTGATTAGCCTAATCTGGCTTTTGTAGATCGACTTCATTAGAGCATGCAAGGTTCTTGTATTAAGATAAAACTTCAGTTTTGACATAGGTTATGTTAGGTCCTTTTACATTGAAATAAAACTTGATATTCATTACATGCTCTGTGCAGTTTGTGTTTTGTTCTCTAAATCCAGCAGTTTTTAAGCTTTTGAGCTGAATGGTTTCTAAACAAGATAAATTATTCCTTTTATTGGGAAAATGTCTGGGAATAATGATACAGGAATTGAATTACTTTAATTTCAAGCTTAGACAAGGCTCAGTGGCTTGTTTTGAGTATCAAGGTCCCTTTTCCTCTGGATAGATAGCACTCTGTTGCAGGATAATATAGCCTAGAACCTTACTGTTGATAGAACTTCTTTTAAATGATGGCCCGCAAATTAAATTGTAAGTGTTCAAATTGTCCTGTCTATTTCAACTGCATAATTTTCTAATTCTTTAATCTTGCAGTCGCTAATCTTATAGAATATGCTGCCTCATTCTTTGATTTTATTGCTATATACCTCAAAATTTATGCCATTGAGATGGAATCTGGCCATTGAAAAGTTTGCGTGCTTTTTGGAGATACTGACACAAGAAGAGACTTTATTGATACATAATAATCTATTGAAAATTTTCACCTAACATCTTCCTGTTAATTTATCATATTACTCTCTGTCAATCAGTATAACTATGGAGGAAATTCCAGCTACCGTTGCTGACAGTTCACATGATGAATCTCAAGGGGATCATTCTCAAAGAAAAGAATCACAAGTGAACATTGTGTCAAGCTGGAATATTGCAGAATGCTTACCCAAGAAAATCCAGGTATTCTCCTCTAACATACATGTATGCTTCAAGAACAAAAAAATGGTCGTCCTAATAAACTAGCTTTTATGGCTATCGTTGGTGGTTATGACATCTACTCCAAATTTTCCAAATTGCTTTCGATCTCTGTCTTACCTACTCGACGATTTGATTTGTTACGTTCTGGGCATTTTGCAGGATCATTTTGTTTTAGTTGTTTCCGAACTCATGTTTATTCTGTGGGATTATGCTGAAAAACAAGCTGCAATCAGAGCATCTTTACAGGATGGAAATTCATGCACGCCATCAATCACCATTGTTGCTGCCGAGAGTTTTGAATCACAAATAGTAGAATATGTTAAAGAGTAGGTGCTTAGAGAATGCTAATTGTCAAATACTTTAAAGTTTGATTTGTTTTCTATGGTTAAGAACTAATTTGTTTAGTGCCTAGGTGTGTTTGAGATGGATAAAGTGGTATAGCCTTTTATTTAATACAATTTAATTGATTTATTTATTATGATTCAATTATGCATTTATTCTTGAACTAATATGTTTGGGATATTAGTTCAATGTTTGATTTCATATGAATGAGATTGAGAAATCCTTACATTTGAATAGGTCTACCTAGTTAGGAGGAGTTGCATGCAAACCTAGAGATAGGTCGACATAAATTCTCTAAATTAGGGCTAAACCTAATAGTGAAATTTATGAATTATAGTAATGCAATCTTATGGGTTTTACCTAGACAGAGGTTTTAGTTAATAAATTCAGGGTTAGTTGTTAACAGTTTTGAGAAAATTACTATTATAAGATAGGAATTTTCACAGTCCAATAATCAATAATTTAACTACATGATAAAGGGTTAATGTTTAAGATATCTTAGGGAGATCATCTAGTTACTACTTATTTGTTATTGTTTAATTGTAGTGCTTTCTTTATCTTATTTCATTCTTGTGTTAAACCTCACTTTAGTTAGTTTAGTTTTAAATTAACTCTATTAACTTGATTTAGCGGTTAGATTGTGACGCCCTGATACCCCCCGGGAGGATACAGGACACCAAGTAGACAACATAGCATACATGCATACCCATGGGAGGATACGGGACGCCACGCATACAACATAACATACATGCAAATAGAATTGAGACAACTAAAACATACGAAATATTCATCATACGTTCTTAATAGCTCAAAGCAGAAGCAATTCAGAGTAAGCATGCATCATAATACACTGAGTTTAATACAACTTGTTCCAAATTGGAATCAGCCTGAATCAGGATATTACAAACCTTCAACTAAATCCAAAGTCATATATATCAAAGACAAGTCAAAAACAAATTCCAAAAATACAGTTTAAAAAAAACAAGACTCAGACTCAATTGGTCATTACGGTTAACTCGTCCTAGTCCTTATGTTTTTCTCTTTGAACCTACACGAGGCAAATCTATCGTGCTAAGTATATAGCTTAGTGAGTAATAACTTATCTATGCATAAACTGACAATTAATTATACACAATCATGATATATCAAAAGCATGCCTTAACTGTTTATCAGAACGAACAATTCATACATATTATATTAGATCTCAGACAGATTGTACAGAAACAGATCTGAGTCTCAAAAGAGGGTATAAACCCTTCATAATTAGAACACAATTTCTTGTTTATATCAAAGTCAAACATAAATCATAATACAAAATCATATGACTGTTAAATCCATTTACAGAAGCGGGTAACAGGACTTATACAGAAGAGACCAAAGTCTCGACACCGAAGTGTCACAGAAGAGACCGAAGTCTCGACACCGAAATGTCACTAATAGAAGACACCGAAGTGTCAATAACAGAAGACACCGAAGTATCACAGAAGCAGCTGCAGACCTTTCTAGGCATGCCTATTCACCCACAAATAGGACTTAACAGAATCAAAATAGAAATGTCTGAAATTCAATTCATATATTTATAGCTTTGTAAATCATTAAATAATCCAGATCAATAGTAACCAAAACGATCACACAAAACTATCAAAATTTGCTTACTAAATTTCTAACACAATTTACCAACTAAATTACTTACAAAATTTACCCTCTAAAATTACTTACAAAATCTCCTTATTGCTTATTGCCTTGATGTCCCGGTAATATTTGGAATCTGTAGCTCGATGGGTTCCTCTAAAACATTTAATACAAACACATATCACTATTGTGCACAATTAATAATTTAGTTATGCACAATCATGCATACTGAATATATATGATGCATGTTCATGTCAAAAATCTAGGTTTCTTATCCTTAATCTTATCACATTATCGATCATGGGAAACTATACTCAAACCCTCAATCCAGATTTATTTCACAACCAACTTTCGGGTTCACTTTGTTCAATTATTCTCATCAAGAAGGTGAGGTAATTAGGTAATACTTCCTTCTAAAAAATTTTCCTCTTTGTCTTAAGTTTCCAATGATACCAAGTTTATCCAGTTTGGGTTAGTATACAGAAAGTTATTCCTAAAAGATTAATGAATGTTCTTAAACTTCAACAGAATTCTTATCTCAAATTCCAATCAGATTATGATATTCTTAGAGGCATAATTAGAAATTGATTTCTTCAGACAAATTGTATCCCTATGTCTCTTATTTAATCCAAATCAAACATCACTTAATTCGAATAACTACGGAGAAAGTTATGCCTAAAATACCAAAGTATGTTTAAGTTGTCAGGAAACTTTGCTGCGACGAACTTTTCAGGGAGCAAAATTCTTCGACATTTTCTTAAAAGTTTGTCGCGACAAACTTTTACAGAAAAGAAATCTTTAAGTTGACCGCGACGAAGTTTCACAGAGAAGAAATCTTTCAATTCTTCATCTTCAACTCTCTCTCTCTACTGTAACTTTTTTTTTCAGAAACTCAATCTCACCTCAATTAACTCCAATACTTGTAAACAATTCCTCTAGCTCATTTTCTTAACTCATCAGTACATATACACAATTTATAAATCCAAGCTTCACAATTAGCATCAAAATCTGATTAACACACATGCAACCTTAATTTCCAACATTTTTCTCCACATTCACAGTCTCAAATCCTCATCTGAGTCATTTAGGACATGTATTCTTTGAACTTTATTGCTATAACTTCAAATGCATGAATTCATTTTCACACTACAACATCATCCAAATTCCTATACAATAAACAGAAGATTGAAAACTCACTTACTTGATCTCAGCAAAAATTTCCAGCAGTGAGAGTGAATAAGAGCTTTCGGTGAATGGGGAAAAGCAAGAATAAAAAGAAACAAAACAATAGCTGGGCTGAAATATTTAGTTTGCAAGGTATATCATTGATGTGAGAACCAAAAGCAGATCTTTCGGTGATGAACAAAGAACAAGGAAAGAAGAGTTTAGTGTTGCATGCTTTCGGTGAAAAATAACCGAAAATTTCCTTCTCTTTTCCAAGAAAATACGTGTATCCCTTGTATGTGGCACATGCATGGCTGCCGAATGTCACAATTTCATTGGTCTATTTGTCTCTTATTTTTCATAGTCCAAAATACCCCAAATTTTCCAAAATTTCTTAAAATTCACCAAAAATTTTAAAATGCTTGAAATATAGTAAAATTGCTAAATCACATTTCATAACTCAATTATACCCGAAAATTGTCATGAATGCATGTTCAAAATTTGTATGAGTACAAAAATGCATATGCACAAATAAGCAAAACTTAATTATGCAAAGCATGCTATGTATTGAAATTTCTCAATATTCTAACTCCTAATATAGGGCATTACAATTCTTCCCTCCTTAAGAAATTTCGTTTTCAAAATTTACCTGATCCGAATAGTTGCAGATACTGAGCTTTTATGGTTTCTTCCAATTCTCATGCTGCTTTCTCAAGTCCATGATATTGCCAGAGTACTTTTACCAAAAGCACTGACTTGTTCCTGAGCTGTTTAACTTCTCTTGCTAATATTGAAACTGGGCCTTCTTTATAAGACAAATCTAGTTGCACTTGAATTTCTTGTATAGGAATCTTGTGTGAAGCATCAGATTGATATCTTCTTAGCATCGAAACATGAGACACATCATGTAGTCGGGCCAATTCTTTAGGCAGAGCCAGCTGATAAGCTACTGGTCCAATTCTTTTTAGAATTTCATAAGGACCTATGAATTGTGGACTAAGCTTATCCATCTTTCTAAATCGAAGTATGTGTTTCCATGGTGACACCTTCAAGAACACCTTATCGCCTACCTGATACTCAATATCTCTCCTTTTTAGGTTATTATAAGACTTTTGCCTATTACTGACAATTTTCAATCTTTGCCGAATAATCTGAATTTTTTCTTCAGTATCTCTCACAATTCCTGGCCCGATCATCTTATTTTCACTCAACTCAACCTAATATATCGTGGTTCTAATCTTCCTACCCTACAACGCTTCATAAGGTGCCATGCCAATGCTCGTCTGATAATTATTATTGTAAGCAAACTCTATCAAAGTCAGATAATTATCCCAACTCTCGAAAAACTCCAACACATAACCCCGCAACATATCTTACATATATATCTGTATAACTCATTCAGATTGTCCATCTGTCTGGGGATGGAAAGCAGTACTAAACTTAACCTGAGTACCTAATGCTTCCTGGAGACTTTTCCAGAATCTCGAAGTAAATCAAGGATCATGATCATAAATAATCGACAATGGTACTCCATATAGCCTCACTATCTCATTCACATACAAATATGCAAGCCTATCCAAAGAGTTGTCAGGACGAATAGGCAGAAAATGAGCAGATTTGGTAAACTTATCTACAATCACCCATACAACATCATGCTTCCTTTGAGTAAGAGGAAGTCCAGTGACAAAATCCATGGTAATGTTATCCCATTTCCATTAAGAAATAGAAATAGGATGTAACAAACCAGATGGAACCTGGTGCTCAGCTTTAACCTGCTGGCATGTCAGACATTTTGCTACATACTCCACAACACCTCGTTTCATACCTGACCACCAGTAATACTGCTTTAGATCCTAATACCTCTTGTTCCCACTAAATGCATAGTAAATACTGTATTATGAGCCTCAAACAACATCCTCTTCTTTAATTTATCATTAGCTGGCACACATGGTCGATCCTTATAATACAATTCACCATCACCTTGCACGGAAAAATCAGACTGTTTACCTTCCTGAGTAGCCAAGATAAGTTATTGAAATTTATCATCAACTCTCTGAGCATCACAAATTTCTTGTCTCAACTTAGGTCTTACTTTCAACTGAGCTATTAAAGCTCCATCAGATTCAAGTTCCCATTCACCTCGCTTCACTAATAATGTTGAAATTGTCTTCCAACTCAAGGCATTTGCCATAACATTAGCCTTACCCGAATGATAATCCACAACACAATCTTAGTCTTTAAGTAGTTCTAACCAATGCTGTTGTCTCAGATTGAGTTTTTTTCTGAGTAAGCAGATACTTTATACTCTTATGATATGTGAAAATTTTACACCTTTCACCATACAAGTAGTGCCACCAAATTTTTAAGGTGAACACTACCGCTACAACTCCAGATCATATGTAGGGTAGTTCTGTTCATAAGTTTTTAGTTGCCTAGAGGCATAAGAAACTACCTTTCCCTCCTGCATCAAAACATAGCCCAAACTAGTTCCAGATGCATCACTAAACAAAGCATACTCCTTACCAGAAATAGGTTGGACCAATACAGGAGCTTCAGTAAGCATACTTTTTAGCTGATCAAAGCTACTCTGACATCTATCAGACCATTTTTACATCACTCCATTCCGTAACAGTTTAGTTAAAGAGGATGCTATCACTGAAAATCCTTTAACAATCTGCTAATAATAACTATCCAGACCCAGAAAACTTCTCACTTATGTCACATTCCGTGGTGGCTTCCAATTAGCAATCGGTTTTATCTTACTAGGATCAACTCTAATCCCTTCAGAAGAGACAACATGCCCCAAAAATGATATCTCCTAAAGCTAGAAATCACACTTACTTAGCTTAGCATACAATTGTCTTTTCCTCAGGGTCTGTAATACAATTTGGAGATGCTCACTATGATCCTATTCATTCTTAGATAGACCAAAATATCATCAATGAATACCACAACAAACTGGTCCAAATAAGGCCTGAACACTTTATTCATTAGATATATAAATGCTGCTAGAGCATTAGTTAACCCAAATTTCATTACTAGAAATTCATAATGTCCATAACAAGTCCTAAATGCAGTCTTCGGTATATCCACATCCTTTACCCGAAGCTGATAGTACCCCAATCTCAGATCTATCTTCAAAAATACTCCTACCTCGTTTAACTAATAGATCATCAATCTTTAGCAATAGATACCTATTCTTCACTATGACCCTATTCAACTTCTTGTAATCGATCCACATCCGTAGTGTGCCATCTTTCTTCTTAACAAATAACATCGGTGCTCCCCACGGTGACACATTAGGTCTAATAAACTCCTTATCTAGAAGCTCTTGTAACTGTACCTTCAGCTCCTTTATCTCAGTAGGAGCCATTCTGTATAGTGCTTTGGATATAGGAGTAGTGCCAGGTCTAACTTCAATGGATAGCTCCACTTCCCTTTCAGGAGGGAGTCCAGGTAATTCCTCAAGAAATACATCTAGGAATTCATTGACTACAGGAATGTCAAACAGTTTACCACCCTCCTTCTTGGAATCAAGCACAAAAGCTAGATATGCTTTACAGCCCTTCCTGAGAAGCTTTCGGGCTTGCATAGCAGATACCACATTAGCTAAAGAACTAGTGTGAACACCATGTCACAATCTCAGGTTGACTGGGCCTCCTAAACATAACTATCTTAGCATTACATTCAATTACTGCTCGATGCTTGGATAACCAATCCATACCCAGAATCAAATAAAATTTATGGAAAGATAATTTGATCAGATCTGCTACATAATCATTTCCTTAAATCATAATTAGGCAATTCCTATACACCTGATTAACCAACAAACTACTACCTAGAGGACTGGTTACTTGGATATCATACTCTAACTGATCTATAAGCATCTCCTTATCAATCACTTCTCCAACATAATATATGAATGTGAATACCCAGGATCAATTAATGCATACATTTCAGAATCAAAGAGAGAAATCATACCAACAATAATATCCAGTGCATCCTGGTCCTCACAAGTTTTTAGTGCATAAGCTCGAGCCAAAGCAGTAGGCACAGCTGGTCAATTCATAATTTCTGATTGGTTACTTTGATTCGGTCTATTTTGCCCAGATCTTCCTCGATCTCTACCACGTCCTTTGTTCCCAGCAGATGTATGAAAGACCTCTCGACTAGCTTATGATGTCTGAGTTTGGTTGAGAGGACAATTGGCTATCTTATGCTCAATAATACTACAGTAAAAATAGGCTCCTGTAGCCTTTCTGCAAACACCCCAATGATGTACATAACAATCAGGGCACTCTGGGGGTTCAGAACCTCGGCCTCTAGACAACCCCCTACCAGAAACAACCAAAGAGTGAAAGTTCTATCGCCTTCCCCTAGTCACAGATCTCTGAGCATTCTTTGGTGCAGAAGTAGCACCTTCCTGACTTTGTTTCCCTTCCTGACTTCGTTTCCCTGAGAATTGGCCTCCTCTAGTAAAGCCCCTTCTTTAATTCCTTTCTCTCCTAACCATCTCCTATCTCTCTATTTTCATGGCAGCCTGTACCAACTGAGGGTACGTCACTTGCTGCAACAAAGTAATTGTTGCCGGATGTTCTTTGATAGAGTCATGCAATCCATCCTCAAATTGGTGACATTGAAACTCCTCAGTAAGCACAGATTCGGGGGCATACTTACTGAGTTGATTGAACTCCCGATCATACTCAGCAATCGATAAGTTTCTTTGCTTCAAGTTTAGAAATTGCTTCCATTTATCCTTTCTATAAGCCTCTGTCACATACTTAGCTTTAAATTCTTGGGCAAAGTAATCCCAAGTCAGAGGTATCGACAGCTGAGAACTTCTTAGAACTAACTTCCACCACTCATAAGCTACTCCCTACATAAGGGAGACAACACAGTGTACCATCTGCTCTGCTAGACAACTGATCTCATCTAACACTCTCTTCTCCTTCTCAATTCAAAAAATTCCTACAGAGACATCCCAGTAAATTCCTCGACTCCATACTTCCTCATCTGATCAATTGGAGCCCTGGGTGCTATTATTCGACATCCCAGAGCCTCTCTTTGAGCTGGAGGAGGAGGTGGCATCCCATCCTCACCTCGATTGACCCAGAGGGTCCATATATTATCGGATGAGTTTGATTCGACTGATTACTCTCGGCTACTTTGTCAACAAAATCGTGAGATCCGTCCATCTTAATTCTATAAACAAAACATGGGACACCGCATTAGGCCAAAACACAATTTGTACACTCAATAAAAGCAATAATTAAGCGTTGGTTAAACCAGAATCGTATAATCCATGCTCTGACACCAAAAAGATGTGATGCCCTAATATCCCCTGGGAGGATACGGGATGCCACACAGACAACATAGCATACATGCATACCCCCTGGGAGGATACGGGACCACGCATACAACATAACATATATGCATACAGAATTAAGACAAAACTAAAACATACGAAACATTCATCATGCGTTCTTAATAGCTCAAAGTAGAAGCAATTCAGAACAAACATATATCATAATACACTGAGTTTAATACAACTTGTTCCAAACTGGAACCAACCTGAATTAAGGATATTACAAACCTTCAACTAAATCCAAAGTCATATATGTTAAGTCAAACCAGACTTCACGTATTAAATAATTTTGATGACAAACAAAGAGAAATATATAAATGAAAAGTAGATGGACGCATGAGAAGTAAAAAACAGCTGAAGGAGAAAAATCAGCCGAAGTAAGAATCAGCTGA
>JANJEY010000008.1:53110282-53129430 GCA_024703695.1 Erythroxylum cataractarum
AAATCAAACAATTCTTTTCTCATCAATTTCCTTAAAGCATAATTACATATATAACATATTATATACACAAAAACACTTATTTCATTTCAATTATTATTTCTAAATTCCACTTCAAAATCGGAGTCCAACAAAAAATATTACATAAATCAGATATTAAATAAGTTACACTGAGTTAAAATTTGTATATAACTAATAATATTTTATTTTGATTTAAATAATAATCTAAAATTTTATGTCATGGTGAACTAATTTATTAAATTAAACAAAAATAGTATTAATTATATTCAAAATTAATTTAAGTCTAGTTAATCTAATATCCAATTTAAACTATACTTCTTAAATTGTAAGTAACTTTCTCATCTAAATTCCAATTGAGATGATTCAAGATTTCACAATAAAACTTAGTAAGAGTTATAAAACTTTTATATTTTGATTATTTTGTAAACATGTGAAGAGCATAGTAAGAAACACTACCATTTCTTAAAGCTTGTTTATTTAATAAACAACTTTACAAAGGACATGCCCTAAGACACCTGCATCACTTAGACTATGTTCTTCATTTCTTTTCTATAAAAATTAAAGAAAAAATTTAGACACGACTTAAGCTTTTCATAGCATCTTAAATCATCTTAATTAGAGTTTGGATGGGGAAGTTATTCCTAATTTAAGAAGCATTGTTTAAATAAGATGTCAAACAAGTGAGACTTGATATAATAAATTTGTGGTTGATTGATTTGCTAAGGTAAAACAAAATATTATTAGTTATAAACAAAATTAAATTAAGCATTGTTAATCAAATACACAATTTATATCATACTTTTTATATTAGAAATAACTTTCTCATCTAAAATCTATTAAGATGATTGAAGATTATATGAAAGTTTTGGAAAAGCTCTAAAACTTTTGTGTTTTGAGATTTTCTAGAAGTTATGAGGAACATGAATAGGAACACAATCATACCTTACTATATGTTTATTAAATAAATAAATAACTGTAAGAAGGAAAAAACCATAGGAAACTAGCATGTCCCAAACCATATTATCCAATTTTTAAAAAATTCAAAACTAAGCACAATCCTCGTGGGATCGATATCCGCTTTCAACTACAAGTATGACCCGTATACTTGTAGTTTTGAGCGTAAGACTAGTAGTGTATTTTGCATTCAATAAGTAATAAAGCACAAAGAATGGAGAGGACTCTCATCACCCCCAACTATAAAGAAGACAAGTTTAGGAAATCCAAGGATATAGGATGTATGAAAGGAATGAAGGTGAGGTTTGAAGATAAGGGAGGAGATACAAAAAGAAGCTTATAACAAGAATCAGGGAAAGAAGTTAAAGAAGAAAAGAAGCTAAAAATGGGAGCAAAAGAAACTATAGAAGAGAAAGTGGCAACCAAAAAAAGGAGAAAGGAGAAGAGAGAAGAGAGAGTAGGACGAATGCCTAAGACCAAGGGAATAAAAAGAAAAGATTCTAAGGAATAAAAAGGATAAGAGAGAGAGAGTTAGGAGAAGTATACTAAGACACTGTTAAAGGGAAGACTGGAGGAGGGCTCCAACTGTCTAGGTTTTTAAGATTTTTGAATAATTTATTTACAAAATAATGAATTTTTATAACTAGTATAAAACACAATCTTTATACTTGATAACATATTATTACATTTTAACTTATACTCATTAATACCCTTTCCTTTCTTAATCATTTTGATTAGAACTATAGTACATATCAATTCTTGAAAAGGAAATTGTAACAAACAAACAAAAAAAAAACTATTTAAACATGAAATTATGCTAACTTAGCTTTGTAAAGATAAAATGAGCAAAGATAGGAAAGAAATCAAGTGAAGACTTATCACCAACAAAGAATTTTTGAAGTCAACTATAATATCACCAACAAAGAATTGTTGAATTGTTGAAGTCAATTATAATATCTTTTTAATCAAGATAAGGAGAACATAACTTTCACACCACCTCATCACCAAACTAAATAAACTCAAGCATTTCAATTTTTCTTTTTTAATTTAAAACTTTATAAAATTTACTATTAAACATTAAATTACCTAAAAATAATAATAAACATAGTATGTTTATTTTAATCAAGCACTTCATATCTATAAAATTCCATTGAGTTCTTTTCAAAGATTTCGTTTTATTTAAAATGTTGTACTTATAATAAATCCAATGTAGCATACCATTTAATAGGTGAATATTTCATGCTATGAGAAATATTTTAACTGGAAAATAGTTTAATTATTGTTAATAGTTAGTTTAATTTGTAAGGTTTATGTATCAAGAGATTTACCTTATATGGTCTCAAAGTTTCATATAATTATAATCACTAATAAATATTTGAAGTAGATTCTACATAGATAGATTGTTGCCTTAAATATTTGAAATGAAATTAATTATGCAATTATAACTATAATCAATAGTTTCTAAAATTAATTATTGCTATAGAATTTAAGATGGAATGACAGTTTAAGCTTAATTAGGCTAATACAAATCTAAATTTAGTTGATATCAAACATTTTAATTATTTATTTCAAATACAATTTCAAGAAATTCGTTAATATATAACATTATTATTAGAATTTAATGTTCTTTTTTTCTTAGTAGTACTTTTGATAAGTACTCAATTGTTTAATTATATGAAGTTGGATGAATAGTTCAATTTCTAAAATATTTAGTCATATATTATATTTGAGAATAAACGATATTAGTTTATTTAAAATTCCCCACGTAGATTATAAAATTAATTTTGATTCTTAATTTAATAGCAGTTTTTGCTAAATCAAATATAAAACTTCCAATATTTAGAATTTTGACAATTGATTATAACCTTTAACTTACTAACACATAATTGTAGGAGTAAATAGTTAAATTCCCACTTTGTTCATAAAGATTTGTGTAATTTTAAAATCTAAAAATAGAAAGGATTGATAAGCATAGTTTTGTAACTTATATAAAAAAGATTAAGGAATATAAAGTTATGAAATTATTCCTATCCATATAATACATTTCAATTAATATTTAAGATTAGGTAAAAAATTGAGATACTTATTTAAAATGACTATTTGCAATTTATATAAAGAACTTCCACACTCTACCATACAATGATTGAAGCTTAACTTGTTCCAAAGGGAGATCCTGTCAATTCTATGTCAATGGAAAAAAAATTATTCAAAGGGGACACAATTTATTGATTGCGTTAAATATTAGGAAAAAAGTACCTTGGAAGGCTATATTTTTACTAAATTAGTTTGAGTGTGATTAGTTTAATTACTTATTATTTTTTATACTTTTTTATCAATACACAAGAAAAATCAAACTATAAGTTTAAAGCTTTTCTCTCTTTTTTCTTTCAAATTTTGATCTTCTTTTATTTTTCTTGTGTATCTCTTTTCATATTTTGGCCCAAAATGGCATTCCTTTCGGATTTATTAATCGGATAAACATTTCTTACCTTTCTCCAGTTTATTTTTCTAAAACATGACTATTAATAAGAGATGCCATCAATAAGATACAAAAGAACTTATACCTTAATCCAATTGATGAAGGGTTTAGGAACATGGAAAAGCTCTAATTATCTAAAATCAAGCCTTAAGCACTTAAATCATTATTAAGGTAAAAATGTAAAATATATTATTCAAGAAAGCAGATAAGAACACCTCACATTTTCACAATATCATCCTAGCAAGGAGAAATAACAATAAAATAATATCAATTATCGACCAAAAGGAGAATATATATTAGAAACAAGAGTAGATTAAGGAGTTAGCCTAAAGTACTATGATAACATACTTACGACTACTACCAATGTTTTTTTTTTTTTTTGCAATTCATTAAAGATTTCATTTGAGATACAATCTCTACTGAACATGCCAATGCTTTATGTCATCCTTTCAATAAAGTAAATATGGAGAATGCCTTATTTAGCTTAACCCACAAAAGACACTAAGACCAAATGAGATTAATGCTATATTCTTTCATAAATCTTAGAACCTAGTAGGAAATTAAATAACAGATGTCATATTATAGTTCTTTAAAAGAGTTAAAATACTAAAGGAAATTAACGAAATATTCTTATTTCTTATTCTTGAGGTTCTTAACTCGTCTATATTCAAGTAATTCCAATAAATATCTTATTGCATCACGCTTTATACAATCATATCTAAGATGTTGGCTTCAAAACCTAAAGCATCGTTAGAATCCAATATAAGACTAACTTAAGGTACTTTTACAAAAGGCAGATCAATAAGGGATAACATACTCTCCCGACAAGAACCTTTTTAAGAACTATAATTAAAATACATCAAACATAAGTTGTGCAATAAAAGTAGACTTCAAGAAGACATTCAATACTGTGGATTGAAAATTCCTTTTTGACAATCTAGAGGCCTTTGGATTCCCAAAAATCTTCAACAATTAGATCCAAAAATGTGTGACAACCATTTTTGAAATCCAAAGATGCAATTGAAATCCCTTACTACTAACCAAGGCTAGTTTATAGAGGAACCCATTGATTTCAATCATTATGTATCTGTTTCCTTTGCAAGGCAATATTGGAAGCATACAAAAATGTGAGAATAAAGACTTCACCTACCAAGTGTACTTCCAAATAAATGTACTAGTCTAAGAGTGAAAGCTATTTCACCTTCATATTATGACGATCATTGCAAATTATAATTTTTACATTAAAGTGAATATGATGATTAGATATCATCTCCCATTTTTACTAAAAAACCCCTTGCATTTTTATACATTTTATAACTTAACTTTTGTTTCCAAAATCCCTAAAATATAGAAATTATTCATTCTTAGATAATCCTTGATTATTAGTTTCTTTTTTAGGCAATTAGTGTCACTTATGTTTCAAGCAACTAACATGAGGTTAATATAAGAGCTTGGCACCGTTTTCTCTTATTTTCCTAGGTTTTTACCTTTTGTTCCTATTATCAAAACTTCTTGTCCTCTCCTTGGGAGCCTTGCAAAGTAGATCACCAGTTGAAGATCAACCAGGGTGGAATCTTATTGTTCTTTAGATGGGCTCTCACTTATATGATTCTCAGACATAACATCCTATAATTAAGTAGGTTCAGGGTATGTATTAGGAGGGGCAAGCTTACTCATATTAAGCTTCATAATAGTTAATGATTTAAGAGGGTTTGTCTTATCATTGTCTAACATTAAAGTATTAAGAATTTCTTATAAAAATTTGATTTATATCTCCTTCCATTGTCTCTCATGATCAATTTCTCTGTATTTGAAGGCTTCCATTGATAGCTAATTTTATTAGTGTCCTTCGTTAGTTCTCCATTTCATTTAACCTGATAATTGTCAAGACCATAGAAAGATCCACAATCAATTCCACCTCCAAGCATATCTTTATAAAACTTACTCTTCTCATCATTGTAGTTGGTTGTAAAGAGGGTGCCCAATGGCACTAGCAAAATGACTCAACCTTATTATAATATAGTATTCTAAGGGGAAGTGAAATCGAATCCATAAAGGAACATGCTTCAACTTTTTGTCCTTGAGGTATAAACCTAACCTTTATTTCATAAGTACAAGTGGTTTTCCCTAAATGTGATAAAGACTTCCTTATAAAACCTTTTACATACTTAGGGAATCTGAGAATATGAATAGGAAAAGCTCGTCACCATTGAGCAGTATGTTCTCCAAGCCTGATTTCGACAAGTTTCTTAAGGCCTAGAGTTTACCATTAGAAATGCAACTCTTTTATTTTTCAAAATAACCCACTAGCATGCTTGATTATTTGGCTACACTTTACTGGAGGACTTCAATAAAGAGAGAGACCAAATGGGGTGTCAATGGAAGATAATCCAGGAGAACGGTTGGGGAAAGTTAGTTTGTTAAGAGTTGGCAAAGCATCGCCCACTACTTGACTCCACATTCACTTACATGGTTGACAGGATTGACTCAGGCTAGAATAGGCTACTGCATTCCTCTTTTAGGGCAAGTGGAAAGGTTTACCGGGAGAAATGGAAGTTTCAAGGATAGGGATTGTGGAAGTAGGAACAATGTCTTGTGTATGATAAGGAGCATGATGTTTCATTGAAATTTTATAGAGTGAAAAGATGTAGTGATGTGAGCAAGGCTGCACATGACGTAAATATCGACAGACACTGAGATCAACGCAGTGTTAATCGAGACTTGATGTTGGCTCTTAGCCCTATAAGTTAGACTAGGCTTAAAAGATTCAAGATCGCATTAAATTCATTCGTGGCTCGTGTGGTTGATGATGGACTCCGGGAGAATCAAGATCCTCGCTTATAGCTTCAGTTTGTTAGTTTGAGTTAAGTTATAGGCCCGAACAACCCTTGACGGGTGCACACACTAGGTGCGTACGCCAGCACCTAGCAGGCCCAGGAGCGCACTATTGCACGTAGCTCGCCAGGCACGGCAGACTAGGCACAATGCCTAGCCTCTTTTTCTTTGGGTTGTTTTCCTTACTACTTTTAGGACGATTCAGACAGTGTTATTTTACCTATTTAGGCCAGGGATGTTGGCCCAATTTCGAGTTATTTTAGCAACTATAAATAGTTTCCTTGACATTAGTTTTAGGGTAATACATTTTGATAATTTGAGAACTTTTTGAGGATTTTCTTCATGTTCTTGTTGTTCCACGAATCCTAGCTCTACTTATCAATTAATCTCAAATGTGGAAAATTGTTTCGGTTCAATTTTCTTGGGTTATTGCTTGGTTTAGGTTGCTTGGACAATAACGATCCTTGAGTTCTAAAAAAGTATCGAAAGCCTTGCGTATCTAGTTTATTTTAAAGGCTGCCAAATTATATCAAGATTAATCTCCATCCGTGCCTGCATCATCTTTGGTATCAGAGCATTTAGTTTTTGGGGGAGTATCATAAGGAGATGGAGATCACAATGATAAGGGAGGCCACAATGGCTTGATTCTTGAGTGGTTTGAACTGAGAAATCGTCAACATGGTTGATTTGCATAACTACACCGACCTTGAAGAGGTGGTGAACATGGCAATGAAGGTTGAGAGGTAACCTAAGTCTCGTGGGACGAGTTCTACTTCAAATTGGAACTCAAATTGGCCATGAAAACAGGAGAATCTGAAAGGAAAGGGGCCGGAATCCAAAAGTTCACACCAAACTCCTCCGAAAACTAAAGGTACATCTAATACTCCTAACACTCCAGCTTCTTCTAGCAAACATTCTTCAATTAAATGCTTTTGATGCCTTGGAATTGGCCACATTGCCTCCTAATGTCCAAATAAGAGGGCCATAGTTTTGAGGTATGATGGGTTGATCGAATCTGAGGATGATGAGGAATGTTTTGAGGATGACGTTTTGGAGGGAGAGGAAGATGAAACTTGTGTGGAATGGGCTATTAAAGGCAAAACTCTCATGATTAGGAGGGTATTTAGTGTTCGACATAAGACTAAAATGTTAGACCAACAAGAGAACTTATTCCTTACACGATGTTTGGTTGGTGGTAAAGTTTGTAGCTTGATCATTGATGGAGGGAGTTGCTCCAATGTTGCTAGTTTGGATATGGTTAGAAAAGTAGGGTTAACAGTTCTAAAGCATCCGAAACCGTATCACTTGCAGTGGTTCAATGACAATGGGAAAGTTAGCGTGACCAAACAAGTGCTACTATCTTTCTCCATTGGGCGGTATGAGGACGAGGTTCTTTCTGATGTGGTACCTATGCAAGCTGGCCATGTTCTACTTAGAAGACCATGGCAATTTGATCTTCGAGCTAACCATGACAGATACACCAACAAGTACTCGTTCAAGTTCAAGGGGTTGAATTTCATTCTTGAACCATTGTCTCCACAAGAAATTTACTTGGACCAAATTCAAGCTTTGAAAGGAAGATTGGGTTTAGGTAGTGAGGAGCAAAAAAATAAAGAGGGATAAGAAGCCGAAAAGAAAAGAGATAATGGCTTATCAAAGAGAGAAAGCACAAGTGAGCAAAAGAATGAGAGATGTGCGGGAGAGAAAAGTGTAAGGAGGGAAAATAAGAGAGAATCAAGAGAAAAGAAGGTGATCTTGTAAGAGTGTGAAAAAGACTTAAGGAGAGCATATGGAGCGAAGAGAGCGTTGATTGTGATTAGACATAGCGATTGTTTTATTTCGGATGTTAACCCTATTGATGAATGTTTTTAAGTCTCTTTTGTAGGAATACAAGGATGTTTTCCTAGAGGAGATGCCAAAAGGGTTGCCTCCTTTGTGAGGTATAGAGCATCAAATCGACTTTGTCACAGGAGCACAAATTTTGAATAGGCCAGTCTATAGTAGTAATTTATAGGAAACGAAGGAGCTTCAACAACAAGTACATGAATTGCTTGCAAAGGGGCACGTGCATGAAAGTCTTAGTCCTTGTGCTGTTTTGGTTCTACTAATGTCGAAGAAGGATGGTTCTTGGTGCATGTGTGTAGACTATCGAGCTATCAATAAGATCACGGTAAAGTATCGACATCCTATTCCTCGACTTGATGATATGTTGGATGAGTTGCATAGTGTATGTGTTTTTACAAGATTGATATGAAAAGTGGTTATCATCAAATTCGCATGAAACTCAGGGATGAATGGAAAACTGTGTTTAAGACTAAATATGGTTTGCATGTGTGGTTAGTTATGCCATTTGGTTTATCTAATGCACTGAGTACCTTCATGAGATTAATGAATCATGTCTTGCATGATTACTTGGATAAATTTGTTGTTGTGTACTTTGATGATATACTTGTGTATATCACTACTTTGAATGATCATGTGGAGCTTATGTGTTGTGTGATTGATAACTTAAGACGTGAGAAGCTGTTTACCAACCTTAAGAAGTGTAATTTTTGCATTGATAAATTGATATTCTTGGTGTTTGTTATGATCTTGAAGGAGATTGAGGTAGATGAGGAGAAGGTGAAGGCCATTCGAGATTGGCCAACACCAAAGAGTGTTTATGTGAGGAGCCTTCATGGCTTAGCTAGCTTTTACTAGTAGTTTGTGAGAGACTTCTTCACCATTGCTACTCCTTTGACCGAAGTTGTCAAAAAGGAGAAGGGTTTTAGTTAATGAAAAGATCAAGAGCATGCATTTAACTTGTTGAAACAAAAGTTATGTACCGCATATGTGTTATGTTTGCCTAATTTTGATAAAACTTTTGAAGTAGAATATAATGCCTCCGAGATTGGTATAGGTGCTATCTTAATGTAGGAAAACAGGCCTATTATGTACTTCAGCGAGAAATTGAGTGGAGCATACCTCAATTATCCAACGTGTGACAAAGAACTTTATGCAGTGGTGCGAGCTTTGGAAACATGGCAGCATTATTTGCAACCAAAAGAATTTGTCATCAAAACCAATCATGAGGCTCTTTAGTACCTAAAAGGACAAAGTAAATTGAGCAAGCGACATGCAACTTGGGTGGGGTTCTTGGAAACCTTTCCATACGTGCCGCATTACAAGCAACGTAAGGAGAATGTGGTCACCGATGTTTTATCGAGCAAGTATTCCTTAATCTCAACTCTTACTTCAAAATTTTAGGGTTTGCACATCTTAAAGAGTTGTATTCCAATAATGTGGACTTTGCTAGTGTCTATGCCGCTTGTGAATATGGTGCTTTTGAGAAATACTTTAGGCATGATGGTTATTTATATCACAAGATTTTTTTATGTGTGCCTAATTGTTCATTGCGTGAATTATTTGTGCTTGAAGCCCACGGTGGAAGACTTATGGGAAACTTTGGTGTCACTAAGACCATGGACATATTGCATGAGCACTTTTATTGGCCGGGAATGCGAAAGGATGTAGAATGCACTTGTGCCTGTTGCATTGCTTATAAACAAGCTAAATCAACCACCAAACCTCACAGCCTATACATGCCCTTACCCATACGTAGTCACCCTTGGATAGACATTTCTATGGACTTTGTTATAAGGTTGTCGAAGATAAAAAGGGGTGTAGATAACATTTTCGTTGTTGTGGAAAGATTTAGTAAGATGGCTCAATTTATTTGCTTGTAGAAAAACTGATGATGTCGTGCATGTTGATGATTTGTTCTTTAAAGATGTTGTGAGATTGCATGGTATTCCTAGGTCAATAGTTTCGGATAGGGACACCAAGTTTTTAGGTCATTTTGGTGTGTTTTGTGGGGGAAATTGGGAACAAAGTTGTTGTTTTCTACTACTTGTCACCCGTAAATTGATGCGCAAACGTAAGTTATGAATCGAACATTAGGGACTTTGTTGCGTGCTGTGATAGGAAAAAAATTGAAGATGTGGTCTGATTGCTTTTCATTTATTGATTTCGCTTATAATCGTAGTGTGCATTCTACTACCAGTTATTCTCTTTTTGAAAATGTTTATAGCTTTAACCCTTTAACTGTATTGGATATGGTGCCTTTACCTTTTTCAGAGTTAACTAGCCTAGATGGAGAGAGGAAAGCCAAGTTGGTTCAAGAGTTGTATGAGAAGGTTAAGCAACATATGGAGCTCAAGAATGAGGTCTATACATGCCAAGCCAACAGAGGACGCAAGGAGGTGATCTTCAAACCTGGCGATTGGGTTTGGCTTCCTATTCGCAAAGAGAGGTTTCCTAACCATAGGCGGTCCACGCTTGATCCGCAAGGAGATGGTCCTTTTCAAGTCTTGGAAAGGATCAACAATAACTCCTATAAAATTGACTTTCCCGATGAGTACAACGTTTCTGCTACTTTTAATATTGCTGACTTGTCTCCATTTAATATGGATGCGGTTTTGAGGACGAATCTTTCTAACAAAGGAGGGGTTGATGTGAGCAAGTCTGCACATGATGGATATATCGACAGACACTGAGATCAATGCAGCGCTAATCGAGACTTGATGTTGCCTCCTAGCTCCGCAAGTCGAACTAGGCTTAAAAGATTCAAGACCACATTAAATTCATTTGTGGATCGTGTGGATGATGATGGACTCTGGGAGAATCAAGGTCCTCACTCGCAACTTCAATTTGCCAGTTTAAGCCAAGTTCTGGGCTCGAATAGCCCTTGACGGGTGTGCACGCTAGGTGCATACGCAAACGCCCAGGAGCGCATGCGTGCGTGCAGCCTGTCAGGCACATCGCTTGGCCTTTTTTGTTTTGAGTATTTTTCCTTACTACTTTTAAGACGATTTGGACAATGTTATTTTACCAATTTAGACTACAGATGTTGGCCCAATTTTGAGTTATTTTGGCAATTATAAATATTTGCCTTGACATTAGTTTTAGGGTAATACACTTTGATAATTTGAGAGCTTTGTGAGGAGTTTTCTTCATGTTCTTGTTATTCCACGAACCCTAACTCTACTTATCAATTAATCTCAATCGTGGTGTATTGTTTCGGTTCAATTTTCTTGGTTTATTGCTTGGTCTAGGTTGCTTAGACAATAACGATCCTTGAGGTCTAGAAAAGTATCGAAAACCTTGCATATCTAGTTTGTTTTAAAGGCTGCTGAATTATATCAAGATTAATCTCCGTCCATGCGCACATCATGTAGTCTAGGAAAGAAGGAAACAAGGAAAATAAAAAGTTGTCGAAGTGAGGCTAAGAATTGCTAATAAGGAAATGGGAGAGTAATCGGAGAAAGAAAATAAGTTGGTGGATGGGAATTGTCGGAGAGAAAACCCTTCCGAAATATCTAACAACAAAAATTTTAAAAATAGATTTAGAAAGGGTAAAATCATAATAAAATGGAGAAAAGAGAGAACATTTGTTTATGCTTCATCTAACTATTCTCTATGAATTAATAATTTTCATATTACTATTTTTATAAAATATTTTGAAAATAAATTATTAATAGTAACTATGTTTTATTAACATTAAAATACTAATTGAAAATCTTTTTATTATATACATTATAAATGGCATTCCACTATCTTTTCTTATCTAATTAATAAACAAGAAGTCATGTCTCATTCTAGATCAATATAACCCATTTCCTTTGTATTTGTGCCACAAACCTTGGAATTGCCATTAAATGAAAGATTCAAACCCTCCTGTTAATTTGCTCCATTATCGCAATTTTAGTCATCATAAATAATACAAAAAATTATAGCCTTTTGGGGATCTTACGGGAAGTAACAAGTTGAAAAGCAGTTGCCCATTTCCAAACTAATGCCAAATAATATCATCCATAAAATTTATTTAAGGTTCTTGAAAATAAGGTTAGAATTGAGAAAACAGCATAGATGATTTGATCTGTAATGACTCGTCAGCATGTTCGAGGGACCCTTCAAATATTAGTTATGTGGTCAAACTTAGTCGAAGTAGTTCGCTTCAAGTTGCGTCATAGTCAAATTTTCACCTAACAAAAGAAGGAAGGAGAAAATGATGGATTCCATACGCTTTGAAAACTCACGAGAAGCACTCACCTCCACTGACTATGATGGTCATGCTGCCAAAAAGGTTCGCATTAGGGAACGGGACAAAGAACCTCCTCCTCCATCGCCGTTTCCGCCTACAACTCATTCTAGTTATTGCGCGGCTGTCACAGGCCGCTCAGTCCCCATCAACGGAGTAAGCGAATTCGAATGGCCTGCAGAAGACCCAATCAAGATAGAAGAGGGGGGATATCAATATAGTTCAAAGGGAAGTTGGCATGGGAATCGAACTCTCTAGCACATTTTGAGGAAAACTCGAAAAATAATAGGAGATGGTGGTTGTTGTAAAATTGCTCAGACGGAAGCTCGGATTCAACATGCTCAAAACCCGACTAAATACCATGTGGAAACTGACGGGTCTTATGAAAATTGTTGATTTAGATAAAGAATTTTACCTGATCAATTTTATACAGGAAGAGGACTATCTATAGGTGCTTACACAGGGGCCATGGGTAATCTCTGGACATGTGCTTTCCGTACAACCATGGCACCCTGAATTTTGACCCTCTTCTGGTCGCATGTGGTAGCTTGGATTCGTTTTCCAGGGCTCTTGGTTGCTCGATACCATCCTTCGATACTTAAAGCCCTTGGGAATTTGGTAGGATGAACAGTCAAAATCGACGAAACTACAAAGGAATCCCAGAGAGGAAAATTCAAGCAGGTAGCAGTCGACATCGACTTAAGTTCCCCCTACGTTCCACCGTCGAACTCGACAGAGAAATTATCCGTGTTGCATATGAGGGTCTGCCCTCAATCTGCTTTTTTTACGGTATGGTGGGACACGAAACCATGAATTGTCCTTCTCAGTAAAACATGAATCGAGAACCAGAGGATATCACTGTTGCACAAAGGCCGACCATCCATCCAGAAACCCGATCGGAAAAGCCAGCCATTGCCCTTTGTAAGGAGATTTACAAACCATGGATCCAAGTCCAACGCTGCTCTCAACGTCTGGCAAACCAAGCAACGACACCAAGAAGAGACAGGAGGAATGGTCAGAATCATGGGGAAGTGAGGGGCTTGAGGTATACGATCTTATCCAAAAAAGAGTTGTTGGATCTCTTACCTACTCACCCTCGGACAAATAAGGAGAAAACAAAATAGAGAAAACAATAACTTTTCGGTTGAGATTCAACAGCAATTGAAAACTAGAAACCAGACAATGGGTCGAGATAGTAGATCCACAGGACTGTCCTCGAGTGAACCGGTTGGGCATCATAAACTGAACTCGGGCTCGACCCACTATACTTCTTCATCCAAGATGCCCAAGGCCCACACAAGTCAACCGAAAGACACATCTGTTTCTAGGAAGATGCCTGAAGAGCCGCAACAAACCATAACTCAACACGTGGCAATTCATATCCCCTCTCATAACAACTTAATGGTTCAATATAAATCTTTTACTATACCCCTACATGAGGACATGGGAGGTGGGGAAATGGAGGAGGGTATAAATGATGACTGTCAAAATACTACACTGTCCTCGCGCTTAAAGATCATCTTATGCGGAAATGGAGGAGGGTATAAATGATGACTGTCAAAATACTACACTGTCCTCGCGCTTAAAGATCATCTTATGCCTCCATCTAGACCACCTGATCTTGGGACTGATTTGACGTCAGAAACTAAGACCATATACGTACCAGATACTCAGATGGAAGAGATTCCACAGAATCATGAGACTAACCCATATCAGGTTTCGGTAGATAACTCAGTAAACACTTAAGCTTAATAGTGTTTACTTCATCTTCTGATAGATATTTATGTTGATATTTTTATGGAACAGTCAAGGGGATGGAGGTAGGACCTTTAATTCAATCATTAAGAACTATATTTGGATCCACAATCCTCTTCTTATTGTCTTGGTTGAGCCAAGAATCAGCAGGGTTCAGGCGATAAAAGTCATTCGGAGCTTGGGCTTTGCCTATTCCTTCAAGGCGGAAGCTGAAGGTTTTTCAAGTGGCATTTGGTTATTATGGAAAGATGATATTGTGGTCTGAATTCTGATTGTTCACCGGCAATTTGTACATGCTAATATTGAATGGGACCAATTGTCTTTTGATTTCACTATCATTTATGCTAGTCCTACGTATTCCTTACAACATTTTTTGTGGAAATACCTGCGTCAAATAGCCAGGGTTACCTCCAAGCCGTGGCTTTTGGGTGGGGATTTCAATGCCAAGTTAGAGAGCAATGATAAACGGGGAGGTTCTAGACTACAACCGATAGTCAACACACAATTTCAAGACTATTTGCAATGTTGTCAACTACATGATCTTGGGTTTTCAGGGTCAAAGTTCACATGGAGGAGGGGTCAAATTCTTGCCATATTAGATCAAGTTTTTTGCTCTAATTCATGGCAGTTTTCTTTCCAGCACACTACAGTCACTTATCTGCCCTTTCTGAAGTCAGATCATAGGCCTCTTCTGATCACAATACAACAACGCCTACATTCCCCTCTGACCCCTAGGCCATTCAACTTCCAATTAGTGTGATTGACACATGCAAGTTTTGGCCAAATTGTTGTTGATAGCTGGAAGTCTACTATGTCTAATTTGAGTGGAGCGATCAAGACTTTTTCTAAATGATTGCAACATTGGAACTCTACTACTTTTGATAACATTGTCCATAGAAAAAATAGACTCATGGCTCGCCTTGAAGGCATTCAAAAAACAATAGAAGAAGAGGACTCAGAATGTCTATATGAGTTGGAGGAATATCTACGTTTTGAACTGGCACAGGTTCTATATCAGGAAGAACTTTATTGGCACCAATGATTAAGATGTCAGTGGTTAGACCACGAAGACAGAAATACCAACTACTATCATGCTATCACAACGGCCAAACGACGGCAAGCGAGGGTTGTTTCCTTGAAGGATGAAAATGGATGCGTGGGATTGGACACAACGAGTATCAGAAGAATAGCGAAGAATTTCCTTGAGAAACTCTATACGGCAGAAATACAGCCTCCTATGGACCTTCCTATCACCAGTCTTTTCCCTTCCCTATCTCATAGGGCTATTACAGATCTGGAATGTCCACTCAGTCTAGAAGAAATTAAGATAACTTTCTTTAATATGGCTCCGAATAAGGCACTGGGCTTTGATGGGCTCATTGCCTTATTTTACCAATCACAATGGGACACTGTTGGGCCCTTTCTAATACTCTTTATCCAGAGAAACTTTAGACATGAAGCATGGGAACCTAAACTAAACCGTAACATCTTGGTTCTTATACCAAAACTTCCTATGCTCACGTCAATCACTCATTCAGGCTAATTGTTGTACGCTCTATGATGTACAAAGCCACTACTAAGATTATTGTTAACTGGCTCAAACCTCACCTTGACGAGCTAGTAGCTCCAACTCAATGCAGCTTTGTTCCCGGGCGATTGATTACTGATAATATTATTATTTCCCAAGAAGTCATCCACACAATGAAAAAGAAAATGGACAGAAAGGGATAATGGCTATTAATATAGGCCTTGAAAAAGCATACGATAGGCTTTCTTGGGACTTTATCAAAGATACACTCATTGATACTGGGCTCCCTGACTCTTTGATCAACCTTATTATGAAATGTATTTCCTCGGTCTCTATGTAGGTGAATTGTAATGGCAAACTCATTGACACATTTATTCCCTCTAGAGGTATTCGACAGGGTGACCCCCTATCACCTTATCTTTTCATCCTGTTTATGGAAAGATTGGGTCATCTAATTACAAATTCAGTGAACCAAGGATGTTGGAAGCCTATTAAATTAAGTAGAAATGGGCCTTCTCTTTCTCACTTATTCTTTGTAGAAGATCTCATTCTATTCTCCGAAGCCTCACTTGATCAAGTGTATATGATTTGAGATACTTTAAATACTTTTTGCGCCATCTCAGGACAACTTGTCAGTCACGAAAAATCGCTTTGCTTTTATTATAAGAATATACCTCTCTCAGTGACGCATTACCTAAATAGAGAGTTGGGTTTTAAGCAGACAAATGATCTAGGATATTATCTTGGCATGCCTCTGTTGCACGAGAGAGTTAATAAACAAACCTACCAACATATTCTCAATAAGGTCCATCAATGTCTCTCAGGATGGACGACCAATCTTTTGTCATTCACTAGATGATTCACATTGACTCAATCAGTCATAGTGACTCTTTCAATTTACACAATGCAGACGGTCTGCTTGCCTCGCAAGCTTTGTGATGAATTAGAGAAATTAATGCAGCAATTTTTGTGGGGATTGACTAATGGCAAGAAGCAGATTAACCTTATTAATTGGAATAAAGTTTACCAACCTAAAGAGATAGGGGGTCTTGACATTCAGAAAATACGAGAAACTAATGATGCCTTACTAGCAAAACTAGGGTGGTCGTTGGTTTCTAAGCCTAATGCGTTATGGGTACAAATTCTCTCTGCGAAGTATAATTTTGATGTCAACAATATTCCCACGACTTTTGATGCAACAGGTGGCTCAATGGTTTGGAAGAGTATACGGGCGACTTGGCACCATATAATGCAAGGCATGAAATGGATGATCGGTGATGGAGCTCAGACTCGATTCTGGCTAGACCCTTAGGTTGTGGGTTTGGGACCTCTTATTTCCCATACTGTGGCTTCTATTCCCCAAACACCTATTGATCTCCATGTTTAACACTTTGTGGACACTGAAGGTAATTAGAAATGGGAAGAGTTTCAATCCTTACTCCCTTTCTCGATTTGCATGATCATTGCACTTACTTCCTTCCTAAGCCCTACTTAGGGCCTGATAAGATGATCTGGGGAACTTCAGACAATGGAAAGTTCAGTACATCATCAATATTGTAACATCTCATTACCCATGATAAGGCTTGCATAATGAATACGAGAAATTACTAAGAAACTAGAAAATGCATATCATGTGTAAGCTAAATATGACATGCACATTTTTGCACATTAATATGATTATACATGCATTCATGACATTTTTCGGGTATAATTGAGTTATTAATGCGATTAAAATGTGATTTACCAATTTTGGTCTATTTAGGGTATTTTGAAATTTTTGGTGCATTTTAAGAAAATATTGAAATTTGGACCAATCCTAGTGTGACACGTGGACTAATTAAATATTGACATATGGCTTACATGCATGGTGACTTGTGGCAGTAAGTTGGTAATACACGTAGTCACGTGTCAAGGAAGGAAAGTTTCTGCAGCTGGGGTTTTATTCTTCATTTGGTTTTGTTCATCACTGAAAATACCAAAACTCTCTTTTTTTTCTTCAGCACTGAAACAACTTGTTGATTAGGTTTGTGTAATTGTTTATTGATTCTTACATTAAAGTAAGAATTTCAGTCCTTAGAGGGTGTTTGTTCTTTCAACCACCGAAAACTCTATTGCTGGAAATTAAGTTGAATCAAGTAAGTTAAGTTTTAAGCCTTATGGTTTTGTAAATGGTATCTTGATGATGTTTGACTTGACTGATAAAATAGGATGATACAGGAGTTTTTGAAAATCAATGAATTTATATACTCTGCTCTGGTTATATGGTTGTTGTATTGTTCATGCATGTCTATGTAAAGTGTTTATAGAGATGAGTTTAATGATATGAAATGAAGATTTGGTGAAGTTGTAGTATAAAGTTGCTAAATGATAAGCTTTTGATGAAATGAAAGAGTAGAAAAGTGAAAAGTGAAAAGTAATGTATCAAATGAAAGTAGAGAGAACAAAATGCAAAAACTGAAATTTGCATATATGGAATTTCAGATTTTTAGTGTTTAAATGATACGCTAGAATTTAATTTGTTTAGAGTTTGTATTGGAGATATAAATGTTGAAAAGATGATACATGTATAGATGTTTTAGTTAGAAAGTATAAGAATATGAAATCTGGAAATAAATGGGAAAATGGGAAAATATTCAGTTTGGTGAAGAAGAAGTAGGAGGATGCACGATCGTGCTGACCGAAAGCACGCACGATCGCGACATCTCCAAAAGAAGTGAGAAAGCGCGATTGTGCGTGCTTCAACATGATCACAACATTACCGAAAGAAGTGGGAAAGCACAATCATGCTTAAGCACAATCACGACTTCGCAGGGGTAGGTGTGCACGACTGCGACTTTCAACGTTACATCGAAGGGAGTTTGGTTCTGAACATCTGTAATTCAATTTGCTATAACTTCTTCACCTGATGTCCAAACGACTTGATTCTTAAACAAATAGCTTCATAAGACATTGATCTACATATCCACCAAAAATCATAGCTTTATAAAATGGATTGGTTGATGAATTTAAGATGGAAATGTGACTGTGCTGAAGTATGATAACTGGTATGATTTTTACTGAACATACTTTGGTAATTGGACTATATCTTGATCTGTGGACCTTAGAATGAGATTATTCTTAGTTATTATTACACCAGAGATATGCATATACAAATATTTTGAAGAGATTAAATTATAACTTGTCCTCTAAGAATTTCAGAATCTGTTTAGAAGTTGAGATAAGAATTCTGCTGAAGCTTAAGAACATTCTAAAATCTTTTGAGTATAACTTTCAGTATACTAAACCAAATTGGATGAACTTGGTATCATTGGAAACTTAGACATTGGAGAACAACTTTCTAGAAGGAACTATTGCCTAATTTTGTCATTTATCTTATCATAGGGTGGTGCTTGGGTACAGTTTGAGGTATTCGAAGATAATTGGGTAGCCAATAAAGGATTCATCACTTCTGTGAAAACAGAAGAGATACCCTGGCCTCTTGTCAGGATCATTACTTTAAG
>JANJEY010000008.1:53194147-53206163 GCA_024703695.1 Erythroxylum cataractarum
GAGATGAATATAGAGATTGATGAAGAAGATCTCTTATTACAATCAAAACTAAACAGCGAGCAAAAGCACATATTTGACTTAATAATGAATTCAGTTCTCATTTTGACCACTGCAAGTTATTTTATCGATGGTCTCGGGGGAACGGGAAAAACTTTCTTATACCGAGCTCTTCTTGCAAATTTATGATCATAGGGACATATTGCAATCGCATTCGTGACATCAGGCGTTGCTGCCTCAATTCTTCCAGGGGGTAGGACAGCTCACTCAAGATTTAAAATCCCACTTGATTTCTCAAAGCAAAAAGTTTGTCAATTGAGCAAACAAAGCAGTATTGGAAAATTGATATTTGAATCTAACCTTATTTTATGGGATGAGGCTTCCATGGAAAAACAAGAAGCCATCGAAGCATTTCATAGCTTACTTCAAGATATAATGAACTCTGATCAACCTTTTGGAGGTAAAATTGTTGTATTTGGTGGCGACTTTCGTCAAACATTGGCAGTTATTCACCAAGCAATGAAACAACAATTCATTGATTCAAGTCTTCTAAATTCACATCTCTGGCCCCACATCTCTAAATTCTGTTTAACAACAAATATGAGATCTATCTCAAATCCAATTTTTTGTCATTTCTTATTGTGCGTTGGAGAAGGCACTGAGCCAATGGATGAACAAGATCAAATATGCTTACCAAATGAACTCATTATTCCTTATGAAAACAAGGACAAATCTGTTAATAGGTCAGTTCTTTTTTCATTAAACAACATACTAACCTTTTTTTCGATTACTTTTACACTTTCCTAATATACAATTATCCTCACTAGGTTATTGGAAAAACATCTTCCCTGACCTAAGCTTATATTCATCCAACCTATATCAGAAGATAAACAGATGCGTGCTATGTCCAACAAATAGTTATGTTCATGAAATTAATGACATCATGATTAAAAAATTACCAAAAAATATGCATTCATATGTGAGTTTGGACAAGACGGTTGATCGAAGACTTTAAGATGATTATCAAGATTTCCTCAGTTTTTTGAACCCTAAAGGCCTACCTCCACATAAGATTTTATTGAAAGAAGGCTCTCCAATTATGCTTCTCAGAAATTTAAATCCAACTGAGGGATTATGCAATGGAACAACGTTGATATGTAGACAACTAAAAGATCATACAATTTTAGCTGAAATTATTTTTGGAACTCACAAAGGAAAATTCATTTTTATACCTAATATTACTTTGCAATCTTTGGAGAACAAAAAAAATGGAATTCCTTTCATCAGAACACAATTTCCAATTCGTCTGTGTTTTGCAATGACCATAAACAAATCCCAAGGTCAAACACTTGATCATGTAGGAATTTATCTCCGTCAACCTGTATTCTCACACGGACAGCTATATGTGGCTCTGTCAAGGGCTCGAAGTCCTGAATCAGTTAAAGTTCTTATTATTCCTGGAACTTTTCAATCTTCAAACTTCGAAAAAAAACAAGGAATATTGTTTTCCGTGAAATTTTTCAATTAGTCAAATTATAAAACATCAAATTTCCTCAAAGGTATATAACTTGTTCGTTTTCTCAATTCACATAATTGAATTTTATATGAATAATTATTTGTGTTCGCTTGACCATCGAACATTTTCTTTCAGCATGGATAATCGTTTATTGATGAATCATATTTTCCCTGGAGCGCAATCACGGTCTTGTAAAGTGATAGTCCAAGAAAAACAACAAGTCATCGCTTCGGTTAATACACTGACTAAAAGACAAAAGTTTATCTTCTGCGATCCTGAGATATATCAATTACACTTTCTTCCTTTTACATTTTATCCACTTACCTATCGATAATTCCTTCATAACTAACAGGGATTGCAAGTTGAGGTTATCACATTCAACAATGATATCCAAAAAATTAGGGACATCTTACAGTAGTGTCAGAAATATATCATTTCTAATGCGATTGTCAAATCAATTCCCCCTCAGTACCAAACCAAAATTTTGAAGATACAATGGATTATCATGAGTCGCACTGTCATCGAGCCTGTGACACAAGACGATGCAATCATCCCTATGAAATTCAACTTCATGCCTTTCCAAATTCTTATGGATTATGTGGACGACAAGCAAAAATCTGTTGGTTAGATGCTTAATATATTTATTCATACAGTCTTCTATAAACTTTTCCGTTACTGATTACATTAATCTTTAACACGTGATAGATATTTTAGCCGTCGTCATTGAAGTGTTGGAAAAAAAAGAAATCATCAAAGACGGAAAAGCTTCAACTGTACAAAAATTTGTTATCATGAATAAAGAGTAATTCTCGCTCTGTATCTTTGTTAATATTTTGCGTTAAAGGTAAACAAAATTAACATTTTTCCGTAATCTCTTGTTTTTTATTAGGCAACAAACAGTCATACTATCACTTTGGAATTCTTTTGTTGAGAACGAGGCGTAGCAGATTACGGAATCACTCCACTCTCATCCAGTTATTGTTTGTACAAGGCTGAAAGTCAATTTCTTTAACATTATTTTTTCCTTCTTCATAGTAACACATCTTACTCTGTGCCTTTTTATTCTATCTTAAACATTCATTTTCAAATGATAGCTGTTGCATTGTCAACGTGGTTCGACTCAGCAATCGTCGTTGACCCACCGATACACGAAGTTACGGATTTGAAAATTTGGTAATCCATTATGTAATTTACAACATTTCTAATATTTCGTTACAAATTATAAACGAAATTTAAAATTTCTTTTTATTTTCACCTATATAATTATTATCTTACAGGGCACAATCAAATAACAGCGAGATCAGAAACCTCGTCAATGGACGATCTTACTTAAGATATAATCTTGATATATCTCCTGGATCTTACCAAAATATTGCGAAGATCATGTCTCTAGATCCTACCCCAAGGTAATCGCATCTGCATATTCCTCTGAGATATTGAATTTAAAACTTCTTCCTCTGAACGTTCTTATCGGTTTTTTCGGAGATATCATGGATTGAAGCCAATATTTCCTTCCAGCACATTTTGCAAAAATTCTAGTATATGACATGCAACAAATGCTTCTGCTCTACAGCTGCTGCATGTGGAGTTCTCTTCACTTGTAATTACTGTAGAGAAAACGAACAGCAGAGCCAAGGTTTCTGGCTTCTATTGGCAATCTTCCATTTGTTGCTTATTCCTTCCATGTGCATTTCCAAATTTTCACATTACTTTTTTACTTCCATGTCACTTGCACTTCTTTTTCGCCCACACTCTTGCTTTTTGACTATTCTCACTTTATTGTACAGGTACCGATATGACATAGATTTGACCGATGATACCGAAACTATCACGGCTTCCATTTTTGGCGACCTGGCTGAGAAGCTATTACACTTCACCATCGTTGAGACTACGAAATATTAAAATAAGGTTATATTTTCCCTTCCTTCTTTCATGTACAATCAGCCGCAAATATCTTCGTGTACTTATTCCACTGACAATGGAGATTTTTTGTTTTGCGTTATAAGAACATGGATCTGTCGTTAGAGAAACTGCACGCACAATTGAAAATCGATACCTTTCTTGTCCACGTGAAGCCAACAAACACTCAGTCTCCAGATGGGCTGCAACGATTTACTGTTGTTTACTGCCACAAAATTGTTGTTCATGAAGTACAACAGACTTCACTTTCACCCATCTTAGGTCCTTTTTATTCCTCCTTGATTTTGATTTTATCTATAACATGATCTCCCCTTATATCACTTGCTTAATATATGCTGATTTCTGATATTTTCAGGAAAAAAATCCTGAATCTTCTTCATCACTAAACAATGCCTTGAAAAAAGATTCTCCGATGCTGAATACAACTCGCAGTCACAAATGCATAAGGCGATCAGCAGCACCGAATGTACACCACAATCAGACGCACAATCCACTACAGACACTCATCGCAATAGGAAAAACCCATATTCTCATGAACTTTTAATGTCACATTGTTGTCTCTTTTAATTATAATAACATTTCATCGCATATTTGTTATTATCTTGGTTTTCTCTAGACGATTTGTCTTATTTTTGCTTCTCCGCTTCGTCTTACTTTTGCCTTTGGACCTTGTCTGACTTTTCTATCCGCACTTCATATATAAGTGTTTACGAAACCACAAATATAACAAAGAGATATTTCGTCCTACTTATGCCTTTGCACGTAGTCTTACTTCTGTCTCCGCGCTTCGTCTTACTTTGATTTCCACTTCGTCCTAGTTTGACTTTTGGTTCCGTCTAACTTTCTAATGTTATTGTTATTTAAAATAGTAGTTTCTAATTATTTTTATCATGATTATTAAATTCATTATTATTATTCAACTTCATTCATATATTCATGTTTTTTATATAATCATAATAACGGTTCATTGCATATTTGTTTTTATTAATATAAGCCAAAAATTGAATTATACCTAATAGGAATAATACTATTTACATAAATATATTAAATAATACGAATCACTAATATGTATATTTCTTATTATATTTACATATATAATCATAATAACATTTCATCGCATATTTTTTTATTCATATAATTATTATCTTTTAAAGTCAAACATAAATTCATACATATAAAAAAAAGTCTTTGTTTTACTTTCTTAGTTTGATTCTACTCCGTTTTAGTTTTTATCGTCTTAGTTTATATCATCTTAGTTTGACTTTTACTTCATCTTAGTTTGACTTTGTTTCGTCTTAGTTTGACTTTTCTATCATCACTCTGTTTCGTCTTAGTTTCTATCGTCTTAGTTTGACTTTTCTATCGTCTTAGTTTGACTCTCCATCGTCTTAGTTTCTATCGTCTTAGTTTGACTTTTTTATTGTCTTAGTTTGACTTACTTTCACTTCGTCTTACTTTTATCGTCTTATTTCTATCTTCTTACTTTCACTTCGTCTTACTTTCACTTCATTTTACTTTTATCGTCTTACTTATATCGTCTTACTTTCACTTCGTCTTACTTTAAATTCGTCTTACTTTTGTCGTCTTACTTCTATCGTCTTACTTTGACTTCGTCTTACTTTCACTTCGTCTTACTTCTATCGTCTTACTTTCACTTTGTCTTACTTTGACTTCGTCTTACTTCTATCGTCTTACTTTCACTTCATCTTACTTTTATCGTCTTACTTCTATCTTCTTACTTTTGGCATTGCACGCGCTTCGTCTTATTTTTGCCTCTTTGCTTGTTCCTTCTCCGCTTCGTCTTACTTTTGCCTTTGGACCTTGTCTGACTTTTCTATTCGCACTTCATATATAAGTGTTTACAAAACCACAAATATAACAATGAGATATCTTTTCTTCGTTACTTTTTTTCCCAAATTTTTATATTGATAATTTCAACAAAATCGTTTCTTTCATAGAAATATGAGTTCCCGAGAACAGCGAAGTTACGCGGATCCCAGAGAAAGAATAAAACAGATTGCAGAGTGTTACGAGAAAGTCATCCTAGTCTGAATCTGCTTCGTTTTAGTTTCTGTCATATGATGTTTTACTTCTCCGCTTCGTCTCACTTTTGCCTGGTTTTTCTTGATATCATAATTATCTTAATTGAAGAAATGCTTTTTACATTCAACCTTTACATCAAACAAGTAACTAATTTTATTTCAATATCTTATACAACATGTATTAATAAATATTAATTATAAACTAATATTTACTTTTTGATATATTTAATTTCAAATCAATTTAAAGCTTGATAAAGTTCAAGTTTAATACTGCCTTCTTAACTTGAATCAAACTTTATACCAAGTTCAAGCATTAGAAATTGTTTTGTCATTCCTGCTAAGAGAAATAAGAAAACTTGAATGCTATATGCATTTGGCACCAACTTGGGTCGTTCGTGGACTTAATTACAAGAGCTAGGACCAAATCTTCCTGACAAACTGACAAATACACGTCACCATTGGAATAAAATGTCAGTAAACTAAAATCACGTGCAACAGATGCGACTCTTGGGATATTGAATACGTGTACGGAAGCAACTGGAGATACTATGCATTTACAAAATGAAATCGAACCTGAAAAATCCTAAGGACAGCTTGTTTTTGTATGAACATCCACCTATTAAATTTCTGTGGATTTTTTATTACAGAAACTCTGATATAAGTAGTACGAATGTAATATAAATTCTCGACATAGTTGGCAAGCGGTTGTTTTGTTGCTGAGGTTTACTCTGGGTCGAATCTTTAAATATAAAGGTGAAATTATGAGAAATGGAAGGGGAAAAAAGGAGGGGGCAACTGCTATTTCAATTAGTTGAGACTCATGAAAGAGAAGTTTTGAGGATGATTTCGCTAGTTGTTAATTTATTTACTCGGAATTTTTTTTTCTTTTTTATCATAAAAATATTCATTACAAAAATAAAAGAACTTATAATAGTAGTCCAAAACAACGTACATGTAGTTAAGTGAAAAAATAAATTGAATACAATGTCGTCGTCTTGTCGGTTATTCTTGAATAACTACCAGAATAAAATTGCACGATGTGCAGTAATAATGCTCAGTTAATTTAGTAGGTTATAATGTAAGGAAAGAATAGTAATCAAATAATAGAAATTTTAAATATGCTAAGCAAATTTTATAAAGAATATTTAAATATATTATATTAAAAATATAAAAAGTAGAATATAAAAATGTAAAATATTTTGTTATTGATTAAATTTGTTATTAATTAAGGGTTAAAATAATATAAGGTAATAATAATTAATATGAAGGGTGAATAAAATTTAATTGATTAGATAGTTAAAAACATTAACAATTTATTATGAATTGAAAAATATTAATTAATTATTTAAGCATAACTAAAAAAGCATTAATTATAAGAAGTATATATGAATTTCGGATTCGTTAAGATTTGTTACATAAATATATAAAAATATATAATAAAGTTCAAGTCAATATATTAATTATAATGTATTAAGTAAATTAAATTATATATAAATTAAAATTAATCAAAAATAACAAAATATATATGAGCTAATTAGTCAATAATACTAAATATTAATTAATCTCAAGGGTTTTAAAACCGGACCGGATCTACCGGTTCGACCGAAAATAGTCTGAACCAGTCATTTGTCCGGTTCGGTTTTAATTAATAACCTTTTAATATAAAAATCGGCCGGTTTATCAGAGAATCGGTCAGTTTTATACGAACCGATTATTTGATACGTAACCGAACCGGTATAGCTCTGATCCTATACATTTGCTGCAACTTTTTCTCTCTTCTATTTCTTGGCTGCAATCACAGATACGTAACCGCCAACAATCATGGGAGTCCACGGCTTGTGGGACCTAATCGCTCCCGTGGGCCGCCGTGTATCCGTCGAAACCCTATCCGGCAAGAAACTCGCCATCGGTAATTGCCATATAGATTGCCCCGATATGTTTTTTTTTTAATTTAATTTTGCTTAAAGTTCAAATATTTACAAAGACTTGAAGAGAAGAAGTTCAAAATTTTACTGGATGTATTGTAGACGAGAGCATATGGATGGTTCAGTTCATGAAGGCAATGAGAGACGAGAAAGGTGAGATGGTACGGAACGCGCATTTATTGGGGTTCTTCCGTCGAATTTGCAAGCTATTGTTCCTCCGTACTAAGCCTGTGTTCGTGTTCGATGGTGGCACTCCGGCTCTCAAACGCCGAACGGTCATCGCTCGCCGGAGGCAGCGGGAGAATGCCCAAGCTAAGATCCAGAAAACCGCCGAGAAGTTGCTGCTCAATCAAGTGAGCTTATTCTTTGATGAATTTGAGTGCTGTGCACTGTGTTTTGGAGTTTGGGGGTTATTTATTAATTTTTGTCTGTTTTTTTTTTCTCTTTTTTGTTGGAAGCTTAAAGCGATGCGGCTGAAGGAACTAGCTAGGGATCTTGAGGATCAGAGGAATACACAGAAAAATGATACTAAGGGAAAAAAAACATTTTGTCGAGCAATCCTGATAATTTCGTGACAGGGACGTGTGATCGTGAAAAATTAGATGAATTGTGAGATTGTTATATATTTGTAGGTCGAATGATGGTTTTTAGTTTTATTTCGGAAACATATTTTCACCACATTGATGAGTTGGTTTAGGCTGGCAGCATCCATTGCAGCAGAGGAAAACGAGAGATTAATTAATGCATCGACATCTGCTGCAGCTAGACGCGGTGGCGGTGGAGTGTCCTTTGAGAAAGAAGTAAATGGAGATGAAGATGAAGAGACGATTTTGGTAAAGACTGATACTTCATTGGTCATTTAGATAAGGAACTACTACCCCCTTGTATAATGTTGCTGGTTTGATTAGTTTTGAAAAGCTATTTGGTTTTTGAATTTATGTTAAATCTGGGGTTTAGAAGCACCGGGAGAGCTCTGTAAATAGTATGACATCAAACAAGTACAAAATTTACAAGCAAGGCCCCTACTCAACATAAACAGCTTGAGAAAAGTTCGCCTAATGACAATATGAACTCTGCTAACTTGACTGAAAGAAGTGGAAAATCAATGCTGGAAGATGAGTCATCTGTCCAAATATGTTTTGAAGTTGGTGATAGTAAATGTGCTGAAAGTGATGATGACATATTTGCTGAATTAGTAGCAGAGAAACCTTTAAAGGTTTCTTCTGATTCTGCTTCTGATAATGATTGGGAGGAAGGGATTGTTCAAGGCTATGGAAATGGTTTTTCTAATAATGAAGAATTAAGAGTTGGGCCTTCTCTTAGGGAAAGTAACATTAGTGAGGAAAGTGAAGTAGAGTGGGAGGAAGGAGTTTACTTATTCTTATAAGTTTTACTTCTTATTTATTATATACCGGTTTTATAGCGGTTCATTACCGGTTGAACCTTTAAACTTTAAACTTTTCCTTCGACCGGTTTAATGTCCGGTCCGATTTTTAAAACATTGATTAATCTATTAATTATATTAATTTTAAAGTAAATTATAATTTATCATATTATAATTATCAACAGTTAAATCAAAATTAGTTAATTAATTAATTAATTATATTTTAATGACAATTTTTTGATTGGTGTTAAATAAATTATATATATATATATATAATAAAAATAATATTTCATAAATATATAAATTTGTTATTAAAGTTTCTTCTTTAGGAAATAGAACGTATAATCCTGATATGGATGCAAATACATAAGGTGTACATGCAAAAATCTTACAAATAATTTAGTTGTGTAGTCAATATATCTGAGAAAAATTCAAAACCTGATGACTTCATGATTATATGGAGGATAAATATTACATCTAGATAGCATATTTAGATGGAAGCAAAAACCTTTCAAAAGTCACAAACTACAAGCATATAATATGCATGAAGTGAATACATAAGCATTAAGGTTTCATATGCCACATTAAATTTCACCTGCATGCATCTGTCTCAGCAAGAACCTGTGGATACTTAAACATGAAGTCTAGAAGCACATTTTCTGATTTCAATGCCTTTTTCATGTTCTTTCGCTTTGCATCACAAGATTCCTGTGGCAATAAATAGGGTATCATGAACCAGGAAAGCTCCCAAAATATGATAACTATCTAGAGAAGAACTGACACCATGACATTTATAAGAATGTTGTAATCCTGGGTCGAGCCATAAGATGTTACCAAATATTATGCACACATCAGAAATACTAAAAATATATTTAAAAAATAAAAATTCACTAAAGATTTAATTTATTATTTGCAATGTGCAAAAAAATTATAATTATTAAATAAAATTATAATTTATATTTGCTCTTTATATTTAAATTTCAAAATAATGTGATCTTTCTTATAAAATTTTACCTACTTTAAATAATATATCTTAAACAAAAAATCTGTTATTTCTATTAAAGTTTTAAAATAACTTATTCAATAATGTCGAGTTAAAATTAATAAATAAAAAATTTTAAGTATTTAATTGTTACTTTTTTAGTTTGAGTTATAATTACAAAATTGAGCAAATTTTGATTTTTTTTATAATCAGCCTCATGTATGTGATTCTTGATTTTGTTTGGTCGAAAACTATTTCTTACTTTTTATTTATTTATGTATAATGACAATAGAACTAGTTATCTCTTATTTTTAAATATACTAAATAAATTATTAAGTCATAAAATTTATGAAATTTTATAATTAAGTTAATTATTTATTCAATAAAAATATTTAATATATAAATATTTTAGATTTAAATATCAAATTTGAATTAACTGATAATAATATTAATCATACCTGAAAATCTTTTAGATGAGTTGTAATTGTAATAATCAACTTTATTTATAAGGTTGGTAATATGTCAAATTATATTTAATTTATTTTTAAAATTTAAAAATAATATAATTTATTTAAAATAAAATTTTATATTGACAGTGATAACATGGGTTGATGTGCGTGGAGAGAGAGGAGGGAAACTCGTTGTTTGAAGTGGGTCCTACATTTAAATATGGTGAAACTTGCATGTTGTTAAAGTGTTGAGTGAGTTATTAACTGGTTTGTATTTATTCCAATACAATCGACTGATCCAGTCCAGTTTTCTAATCATTGACTAATAATAATGATTATTAGAAATTACTCTTGTTATTTTAAGTGCACAAGAATTAAATATAATTATTAAAGAAAAAGGGAACAATATTTAATTTTACAATTTTTTAATTTCAAAATGAATTAATTTCTTTTAATATTTAAAGACAGAAGATATAATCATCTTTTTAAATTTTACTTACTCTTAATCACTATTATTTTAAACTATTTAAAATATATCTCGTAGTATCTTTGTTCCATATCAAATTTATTATATGACAACAATTAATTATATAATAATTTTCCTGTTAAAATAACTTGAATAATAATTAATAAAGGTCTTTATTAAAATTTATAATATCACAATATATTAGGAAATATGAAATAATACAAAATTTAAAAATAATTTAAAATTAAAAATTGACACAAAACTCGAATTTAAGTTAATAAAATCACAAATTCATATTTAAGCAAACCTTAGTAAAAGAACATTACCATCTACTCTAAAATTTTCTACATAAGATTAAGAGCATAGGATCTTCCATTGCAATTCTCTAGAACATTACAGGTGATTTAAACTCTATCCTCAAACTAGCAACTTAAGGCTTCCTTCCACCGGGAAGGCGTTTCTCTACTAAACAAATCACTAATCATTCGTCTTAAGTGTAGTTTCTAACCTTCTATGTTATTTCTTTATACATCATTCTAGGTTTTTGGTACTAGCAAGTTGATGAGTAATTTGGACAATTTTGAAGTGTATGTAAAGAGTATTATAAATCATTTGTTGAAGAATCGGGGGGTTATAAACTATTCTTGTTCAATTCTAAATAAAAGATTTTAAAGCATGAGGCATTTGAGGAGTAACTATTGAAATTTGTCCGGATGAGCAAGAAAATGATGAAGGTTCAAGATAAAATCATTTCGCGTGACAATGTTCACAAGCTAGAGCTGAACGGAGTTGTTGAGCTTCAACAGGTAAATTTTGCAAGGCTGCTAACATTGGAGAAGAGGTACGACGATTTATTCCTTGAAATATATAAAAAACATTATTATTTTGTGGAGTAGTCAGATGGGAAATAGTTTTAATATAGGTTAAAAAAACATGCCTTCATTAATATGATCAACACATAAATCAATAGATTGATGATGTATTTGTTGATTATAAGGTTGATGAATGGGAAGGTAACTGGTGGAAGTTTTGCTATTAATGAAAGAATCATTTTGTTGATGACAAATTTTTTAGTGAAGGATAGGTACAGTAGCACTTCTCTTTTTCGTAGTTCTAGTTTCTCTACGTCGTCACAACAATTCTTGTTTTTTATCATTTGCCATTTCAACATATTTTTGACGTCTTCTAGCAATTTTGTCCACATTTGAATACCTGAGCGGCATAGATAATATAAACATTTTTAATGTATGCATTGAAATTTTTTTTCATAAAGATTGACACATTTTTGGCAATAATCTTCGCTATATATATATATATATATATATATATATATAT
>JANJEY010000008.1:53485111-53501257 GCA_024703695.1 Erythroxylum cataractarum
CATTAACTTTAAGAACAAATATTGATTTAATACTTCAAAGTTTCAAATAGTTTAGTTAATTGAGTGCATATACAGACTAAAAAAAACGTGTCACTCTGGAAATCAATGCTTGGTGGTCATAAAAAAGTAGCCAAACTGTTAAAAGAAAATGAAGCAAGCGTACGCTTGGGTGTTGTAAGTCATTTTGCATGCATGGCTACTGAATAAAACAACTTGAACTTACTGAAAGAAATCGTTCACTTTGGTGGTGATGTCACACAACTAAGAGGCAATGAAGTCAAAACTCTTCATATTGCAGTTTGTAAAGATAACATTGGCATTGTTAAATTCCTCCTAAAATATGGTGAAGATGTTGATAAAAAGATGTCCATGGCTGGAGTCCTAGAGATCTAGTTGACCAACAAGGATATGAAGAAGTAAAACTCATGTTCCAAGCTCATGATGGCTTAAAATCACAATCTGTCACTGCAATCTCTAAGAAGCAGCAACAACATGGAGTTCGATACCTGGGTAGATTCACTAGTAAGCCATAAATTTGTCCTGTCTCGCAAGAAGGTTCATTCCCAAGTACAGATGGATCGTGGAGCCCAAGACGTAGAACAAACAATTTTCACAAGTCATTTTTTGAGATGATGTCAGCTATGCATAGTAGTGAGAAAAACCTATTATGCCTAGTGAGACATAGCACAGGAGTAACAAATAATGAAGTTAGCCTAGTGAGAGTGACAAGAAGCTGCCTGAAAATTGTTGGCAAGCTTGTTCTGCTTCCTAAGACATTTCAAGAGTTGCTTGAGATTGGTTCGAAGAAGTTTGAATTCTGGCCTACAAAAGTTTTCATGAACAAGAATAAATCTAAAATTGAGGACATTAAGGTGATTAGAGATGGTGATCATCTTATATTTTCCAGTGCTGAAATTGAGGAAACTATGGACCACCTAGTGTCCCAATATAATGTATCATAAGGAGTGTATAGTTAGTATTTGCATGCTCTTATTTTGATTTCCAGTTTGAGCATTGTCTTTGACGAGTGTCTCCCTTATTGAATTGGGAGTTGTAAGCACTACTTAGCGGTCCAATGTAAAGTCTCGACGATTAGATAATCGGATCATTTTAGTTTTCGTTGGTAATTTTTAGAACGAACAAAGAAAAAGTGAAGAAATATGTTAGGGAAATTGTAAAAATAGTGGTTGAGTAGTAACATTTACAATTGATTGGAATATAGGTTCAATTAAATAGTTAAAAATGATGACAAACGATTGAGTCGTCCACTTTAGTAAACTTCTTTCGCCAATACTTCATTACGACAACATGTCAAGGAAAAACATAACAGAAGATCGTTTATAGACAAATGCAATTATTTGTATCTCTTAGCGTAAAAGACACCAACTTTTCTTATATTTTTATTAGTTCCTCCAAAATTTACTTTAGTTTTAAAATGCTATGAAAAGTTCATATGTTTTGTAAAAGGTTCCTTAGCTAAGTTTTTGTGTTAACTTTCATTAATTTGACATTTTGGAGAAGTGTGATACTTAGTGTAAATAATCATGTCAATTAGGATAACTGAAAAAACAAACCTTATGAGTAATATATGTTAAATTTATTAATTTATCACATTTACATGTTCATTACTTATCTTAAAATATAATGATACTTATTATATTATATTATCTATCAATAGTTGATAATATGTATATTAATTTAATTAGATTATTGTGGCTTAAACAGAGGAATGCTTTAGGAGTTTTAAATGATAAGAAGATATTATTTAAGCTAAAAGTAACAATTAGGACGACAATGCTATTAAGTGGAGTGTTGACCCATCAAACATGTGTGTAGTCATAAGTTAATGGTGACGAAAATGAGAATGCTTCATTGGATGTATAATCTTACACGAAGAAATAAGGTCAGGATAATAGTGTAAGAGATAAATTGAGGATCCCTAACATCGATGGTAAATTAAGGAAAATAAGGCTTGGGTGGTTCAGAATATGTAAAAGAGATGTCTCAATGTAAAGATGTGAAAAGATTGTATTTAAAGTCTACAAAAAAAAAAGAAGAAGAGAAAGACCTAAGAAGAACTGGATGAAGATGACCAAGAAAAAAGGACTCTACCACAGCTGACCAAAGACTTAATCTTTATTAGAAAACTTTGACAAAATTAAGTCCTTCTCCTTTTATAATTCCTTTGAATCTTTTTATTTGATTCTTGTCTTAAATTTAGCCTAAACAATTTTATCTATAGTACTTCCCCCTTTAGTCATTTCAGTTAGGGATTTTTTCTCTTTTAAGTGCTTGGTTGTTTTATCTATTTATTTGTTTATTTGTTTATTCTTTACTTTTTAATTACATATGAGAAATGATGGCTATTGTTGAAGAAAATGGGCAATGATAATTATTGTTAAAGCAAAAAACATTGTCATTATTAATATTGATACGTTTTGCTATTGAAATTTTGAAAGTTTGGTTGTAAAAGAATTGGGTTATGAGTCAGTTAAAGGGATTGATTCTTGAAGAGACAATGATAAATAAAAAAAATTCTTAATAAATAATTAAATTATTACCTAAATATAACATGAGACTTTTTTTTTAAATTACAAAGGGAACTACTAAATTAGCTCAACGCTCTAGAAAACAATACTCCATGCGCATCTCTGCGGAGAAGCTCCTAGACGCCTATTGGTGGCTCCTGAGGGATATGTAGCCTTGGACAAAGTAGGTCGGCGATGGTTGCCAAGTTGTCGGCACACTGATTTCCTTCCTGAAAGACATGCTGGAAATGAACCTCCCAATCCTGTTGAACAAGCTCTCGTATACCTGACACCAAAAAAGTAACCCCAATTAGCACAAAATGAGGGTCGAAGAGAATATTAAGGACCTCGAGAGAGTCCATTTTGGCGACCACCCTATAATACCCCAACTCCCAGGCCAGCGTAAGACCTGATAATACTCCCCAGAGCTTCACCATTAGGGGCGAACCCCTTCCGAGGTTTTGCTGAAAACCCCCACACCAATTCCCTTGACAATCACGTATTAAACCGCCAGTTGAAGCCTTATTGGAACTGTGCTTAGCTACTCCATTCGAATTGACTTTAACCCAACCCTCTGGAGGTTTAGTCCAGCCCACCAGGGTGCCCATAGGAATGCCCTGGGCTAAGAACACACGGTTCTCCATCACATGGGCTCTCACGATCCAATCCACGTAGTCTAGAGTGATGCGTGGACCCTCTTCCGACCGAATAAAGTCTGGCTCAAATAGACTATTGTTACGCCACTGCCAAAGGAACTAGCAAGAGATGCCAAAGATAGTGGCCCACGCTGCTTGCTGCACCAGATCGAGCTTAGTGAGATTAGACTTCAGTCACGCCTCCTCAGCTTGATGGAAAAATCCCGGATCTATCACCTCGTAAGGAAATTGTCTCCAGAAAGCTATCGCCTTTGGACAGTCCCTCACCATATGGATAGTAGTCTCTGTATGGCCACAGGCATGGCACCTATTATCCAGGGCAATATGTCTAGCCACTCGCTGTTGATTTGTAAGGAGTTTACGGTCGGCCACTAGCTAGAGGAACGATCTAATATGCTGCAGGCCTACCTATTTCCAAATAATCTCCCACAGCTTGTTACTGGGCACCATGGATTAGTCCTCAATTAAATCATATGCAGATGCCACTGTGAACCTCCCATGGGTTGTTGGGCCCCACACCAAAGTGTCCTCCCCTACGTCCTCGGCGATAGGGCCAAAGTGTGCTAGATCCATTGTGGACGGGAGATACTGTTGAAAGTCATTCCAATGCCAATTTCCACTATCTTGCATGAGGGATGTGACCATAGCGAACCTAAGACTGTCGGAGACCGGCGAAATAGCTACATATATAAGAGGTCCCCAGCCTTCCAGCTAGTTATCCAGCCAAAAGAGAATGCTTCTCCCATTGCCCAGGGCCCATGAGAGACCCTGCTTAATAACTTGCCAGGAAGTCGAAATCCCCCGCCATATACTTGAAACCCCTGGCTTGGAGATCCTGGGGGGAATCGGAAGAGCTTCCAATCTATACTTAGCTCGGAGTATCTGAACCCACAGAGCATCAAGTTTATTGAGTAGGTCCCAACCTAATTTATCCAAAAGTGCATCATTGGTAGACCGAATACGTTTAATATCTAGTCCCCCTTCGACTTTAGGCTTACACACTATTTCCCAATTAACAAGGTGCACTTTTTGGCAATCCGATGTGGATCCCCAAATAAAGTCCCTCATAATTTTTTTCAAGACATCGCACAACTAGCGTAGGAGTCGAACTGTTTGCATCGTGAAGATAGGTAGCGAAGAGATGACTGCTTGGGTTAAAGTAATCCTTCCTGTGAGGGACAACATCTTGGCTCTCCAGCTAGCCAATTTCTTCTGGGCATTATCAAGGATGTGTTGATACATATGCCAGCTCATCCTCTCATGAATCAATGGAACCCCAAGATACCTATGTAGATTATTCGTACTGGTAATCTGGAGCCTTTGGCTGAGCCACCTAGCGATGTCCCGGGGGATATTCCTAGAGAAAAAATCTGAGTTTTGTGATGGCTAACTTTCTGACCGGACGCTAGGCAAAAAGTCTCCAAAGTTCTTGCTATGACTCTCGTTTGCGAATCTGCTGCTTCTGCAAATAGCACAAGGTAATCTATAAAGAATAGGTGTGAGATTGGGGGTCCCGTGTGACTCAGTTTGATCGGTTTCCAAACCCCACAGCCTACCTCTTGTGATATGAGGTGCCCGAGTCTCTCCATACAGAGAATAAACAGGTAGGGCGATAGAGGGTCGCCCTGTCTGATACCTCGTGAGGGCCGAAAAGGCTCAAAGACAGTCCCTTGCCAGGCAACTTGCAAAGAAGTAGTCGTAACATACTACATAATGACCTAGATTAAGTTCTCTAGAAGGCCAATCTCTATCAGGGTATCCTGGATAAACTGTAAGTGAAGCCGGCCATAGGCTTTCTCCAGGTCCACCTTCAAAGCCAGATATCCTTTTTCCCAGTCTTCTTCCGCATAGAATAGATAACCTCCTAGGTTATCATAGTATTATCAGTGATATGCCTGCCCAGGATGAAGCTACGTTGGTTCGTCACTGCTAGGTGGTCCATATGCACTTTCAATCGATTCACCATCATTTTAGCGATAACCTTATAGAGGACGTTACATAGGCTAATCGGTCGAAACTGAGAAATCTGGAGAGGGGAAGGGGTTTTAGTGATAAGCACCAACATGGTGAGATTTAACTCATAGTCCCACCATTCCATCCTGAAAACTTACTGGATAAAAGACACCACAGATGACCCTACTTTCCCCCTTTGGTTTTGGAAGAAAAGAGCATTATAGCCATCTACCCCCAGGGCTTTGTTTGGATTCATAGCAAACACCACACTCTTGATTTCTTGCTTCTGGACTAGACGAGCAAGCTCCTGGGCTTGCTCCCCCGTAAGGGTCAGGAATGCGCCTGAATCTAGGAATTGCGAGGTAGGTATCTCATCAAGGCTATAAAGTTGGACAAAATATTGGATGACGAGTCTACGTAGTTGATCAGGATCAGAAACTATAGTCCCTGTAGAGTCTTGGAGCCTCTTAATGCATAATTTCTTTCGCTTGGCTAGGGTGATAGTATGGTAATACCTAGTACTTAGATCACTCTTTGAAAGCCAGTCGCATTTGGCTCTCTGGTGCCAAAATAGTTCCGCCTCGCACAGGACTTGTAATAGCTCCCGACTCAAAGTGTCCTCTAGAGCCAACAATGAATCTCGAGGGTTGGTCGTCATGGTTTGTTGAATACCTTCTAGCCAGGTGACCAACCTCTGTTTCCGATAAAAGTTGTTACCAAACACTTGCTTGGCTCACCGAGTAAGGTGTTGAGAGAATTGGGCTAGAGAACGACTCAGGGCCCTCTCCTCGGGGATCTAATTCTTATCAACCACCTCTAGAAACCCCGAATGAGTGATCCACACATTTTGGAACCGAAAGGGCAGAGCTCCAGGTAATCGTGACTAGGGATGGAGTATCTTAAAAAACATAGGCCTGTGGTTAGACCTGAGGAAGGGTAGCTGTTGGTTCACAGTGTGGGGGAATTGTTGCAGCCACACCAACGAGCCAAACACCCTATCTAGTCGAGCTTGGATCGTATCTCTACGCCACATAAATTTGGAGCCTATGAAGCCCAAATCATGGAGGCCATATCGATCCACCCAATCCTTAAATCGTTTACTCACAACTCGGGTCGAGGGGGCTCCTCCCTTTTTATTAGTAATTTCTAGTTTAGCATTGAAGTCGCCTCCCACGATCCAGGGCCTAATAGTATGGCAACTGATCCAGGTTAGAACAGGCCAGGGCAGGGCTTGCTAAACCACTTGTAGACTGACATACACCACCATCAGGTCAAAAGAGTGTGTCCTATACTTGACTGTAGTGTGAAGGAATTGACAATGCACTATGAGTATCGAAATATCAAACTCCTCCTTCCAAAGGAGCTAGATACCACCAGAGAAACATTTTGCTTCAACTCTAAAGGAAAAGTCAAACCCTAAGGAAAGAATAATAGCGGTGGCTCGAGAGCTACTAATACGGGGTTCCATCAGGGCCAAAACGTCCAATTTGTAATTACGTATGTAATTACGTAGGAGGGTTTGAAAATCCGATCCTCCTGCCCCTTGGCAGTTCCATAATGATATCGACATAAAAATTAAAAGGAAGAAAGGGAACCTACCTCTGAGCCTCCACAATGCTCCCTACTCGATACTCCTGGCTCTCCACTTTGGGAGGCGCTAGTATCAATTCCACTACCGGGCTCGGGTCTGGAGAGTCCTCTGGCCCGATCACTGCCATCGGTACATCGGGAGGTTCTGAAGGTAGGATTTCAGGGAGGCCTTCCTTTATCTTCGGTTCCTCTACCCCCTCCATGCTTTGAGGCCTCACCTTCGTCCCCAAGATCGGGTCCTCGATGAGCTGGCTATCACAGACCATCTGGGAGTGTGATGGGATTTCAACTGCTATATTGCACTCTGTGACCATGGGTTGCATTTGGAACGGTGGGCCATATCGGAGTCTTATGCCGGGCTTCCGCTAGCCCAGCCCATTTCCTTCCGTATCAGTGGGCTAGAAATAATTGCTTTCCCCTTAGAGCGATGCGTGGGCTGTCTGGATTTGTCAACAGGCCTAGACAAGCCTACCTTGGGCTTCAATGCTCTTGGTCCATTTAAAGTGGATATCGTAACTCTTTGACCAAGCCCATCTGATTTCTCCTGGGAAGCAAGTACATTGGGGCCAAAGGACTCTGCTTCTCCCATACCAAAAGGGACCAGCGCAGCAAACCTCGAGCCTCCCTTCATCACCTCTGCACGCGAGCCATTATCTTCAGTCTGGACCTGTCTTGTCACTCTGGAGCGTGGGCGATGCCTCTGCACGTTTATCCACGGCACATAGTCATTGCCATCACGTCTCCCTGTCCCGCCTCAGCTGCCGCCAACGTCTCGCTTGAAGCTGTCTCACCTGCATTAGTTGTGGCCAATGGTGGAGCGTCTGCGCTAGCCGCAGACGGCTTCCTGGAATAGGCAATAGGGGGTGACCCACGATGCCGCAGGTGTAACACACTTGGGGGAGACCCTCGTACATGATCAATAAGGTTTCCCCTTCGAGCTCCACACTAGATTTCAGCGGGGCATTCAGGTCTATATCTACTGCAAGTCTCACGTAGCATCCTCGCTGAGCAAGCATGGAAGCTTCATCAATCCTCACAGTCGCTCCAACAAGGTTTCCCAAGGCTGTCAATATCTTCAGATGGTATTGGGCGATTGGAAGGTTTGGAATCTTGATCCAAACCACATCGTTCATGATCTGGGCGTGGGAAGGCCGGAATGACAGAACGCATCTCTAGACTATGACCATTTGACCAAAGACCTTCCATGGGCCATTGGTTAGCACTTGTAAGTAATCCCCTTTCTCCTAGAATTTAACCAAGAAAAGTTCGTGGTCCATATCCATGATCTTCATGGGTCCTCGAAGTTTCCAGACGCTATGCATGCGGGAGGAGAACACGCTGTAGCCGACCCTCCTGCCGAGGATTGTGACCACCACCACAAGTTCCCACTACTAATAAAGCTTCGATCTCAGTTGCTGTGATAGCAAAATGCTGCCTTGTTGCTCCCCGTCAACTGGTGTTATGTCGCCTTCCTCAACTTCAACTGGATTGTCCTCCAGCCAGCCTGACGTCCCCGCTGCAACTTCAATCGCTGGACCTAAGACTGCCTGGCTATAGGACGATTTGGCTTGGGGAGGATCGTCATCTCGCTTGCGAGTCCTCCCCTTCTTGGCTAGATGACCCCCTGAGTAATGGGAAGCCATTAACAGAAGAAACGCTCAGCTGATAGTTTGAAAAAGTACCAAAATAGTGTAGATAAATAGAAGCTACCTGATACTTATGTTTAAGTATCATACGTTTCCATCCTGAAAGTTTCAAGAATTTTGTACAAAGGACCAATCTCATGCCAATAGTCTTAACAGAAATATGTATTCTCTCCCTTCCTAATTTTACATCCTTTCCATCATCTTCAAAAACTGTCAGATTGTTTATGGATTATTGACTCTAAAATTGAATTTATAAGAAATTGCAAACAACTGCTATAGTCTTGCTTGATAAATAACTTATTAATTATTTTTTAGGGCATTGAAAAGTTTTAGCAGTTTGACTATATCGAATTTTTGATAATTATGTTTGATAAGGTAATTGAATTTGTGAATTGAACGTAATAAGTTTTTTTTAAAAGCTAGTATATAGGAGCATTTAATGGATGAAAATTCAGTTAAGCCCATGCCCCCACACTCTGTTACTCTCTTCCCTAAACCTATCTCCTTGTTCTCTAATTTTTTATATAATGTTCAACATCATATAAACACCCTCCATAACAAGATACCCAAATCTCTTAAGTAAAAAAAGAGAATCTTTCTTTCGGCTATATATATATTAGAGTTATAAACTTAATTTTTAAAATTATGTCCACATAAGTTTTTATATATATAAACAACTAATTTTATAAAAAAAATTTAATAAATAACTGATATTATTTACTGATCAAATCAATTGATATAATTCACGCTCGTGTCAATTAGGGCTTGTAAGTAGCACAGCTCCTTTTCTTAATCAAGTATTTAAAGTCTGCCTCTTACTGTGAGGAAAAAAGAAAAGAAAATTTTATCAATTGCTTAATATGAGCTTAGTGGACCCAAAATATTGAAGCAATGACTCCCATAGATGATTATTTGGGATTTACATTACTATTTCCTTGAAATAATTAATGCCATTTTATATCTTGAAAGATACGCCAATTTATATCTTGAAAGATACGCCAATGACATTTCAACATCCCACAGCAACAAAAAGTTCAATAATAAAGTTCTTATTTATTTATTAGGGTTAAAGGCTGAGCAGAAACTTTTGTTTATTAGGGTTAAAGGCTGAGCAGAAACTTTTTCACGTGCAATTTATTTAACAAAATAGGGTTATTTGTAGTTAGAAATCTACATCAGAGCACTCATCGACCGACATCAGTAAGTATTTGCAACTCTTCATATTAGATTTGGTTTAGACATTCGTATCCAAGCTTGTTGGAAGTAGGTAAACTGGCACAAAGAACCTACTTCATTACGATATGAAAGCTCAATCAGTGGTAAAAACTTCAACCTATTTTCAAACATTAAACTGTAGTTTTTACTATTTTCGAAAACATATTTAGTTATAAATGAACATAATACACTGAATTAGGAAGTCATAGACTTTGATAAGATTGCATTAACAAAAGTACCTTAACAATGTCACTTTGTTCAATAACAGACTACGTGCATCAAGTGACTTCCTTTTTCCCGTTTCATAGTACAGGGGGCTCCTTTTAAGTCGAGCACTGATTTCATCAAGCCAAAGGCTTGTTGCTCGTGTGGATTTGGATTCCTCCCAGCAAACAGAAATTCTTGGATTCCTCCCAGCAAACACGCTTCTATATATCACACAATAACAACCGTTAAAAGATGATGCATCAATTCATGTGTGCATATTCACATTTGTTTATGCCCAACGTAACAGCGATCACCTAGCAAGCTTCGCAATAAAATATCACATTTAAAAGACAACTAAAAGAAAAGGGCATTCTCTCCCTGTGCCTTTAAACAAAGTTGCCAACCAAATCCCTACATTTGAATCCAGACAAACAAAATGTGATCTTTTATGACTATACCTTTTTTGCATTACTACAACAGTTTAAGCATTTTCAAGCGTTCTTCATTTTCTGGATCCAGTTTAGGTGGGGTGTAACAGCCATGCAGATCCTCAACTACGTACTCCTATAAAAGAAGCAATCAAGTACCATAAGAGCATTTTGAGGTTAAATCACACCAAAGTTTCAGAACGCTGGCTTATACTGTCAATGTCAGCACGGTACATCAAGCAAAAGATACGGAGTCTCTACCTTAGTGAGCTCCCTCTTAGTAAGGATGTGGTAATGTTTCTGCCAAATCTTCTGAATGGCCATGGTGGCAGCAAGGAATCCATAAGCTATACCAAGAATGGCAAAGATAACAACAAAAACCACCACTAAGGCGAAGCAAGCTTCCATTGAAGCAGGAAAGCAGTCTAAAATTCCCCATCCATAGCAACAGTTCTGACAGCCAGCCATCCGAGGGTCGTTACTATTAAGGGATGAGCAGTGTAGGATGAGACCAAAAAATCCAAGAAGCACAAAGAAGGACAGCACTCCTGCCACCGTTACCGTTCATCAAAACCATATTTTCAAAAATAATGGTCTACAAAGCAAAACCCTTCCAATTAGAGATAAAGGAGGTATGTTTCTAGAAATTATTGCAATTCAAAACTTTATTGGAAGCAGCAAGAAAGTGATGCCCCCGACACAGAACCCAAAAACAAATGAGAGTCAATTGAATAACTTGAATGTTTCCAATAACCATGAAGCCAAAACTAAAATTGGTTATCAAAGCATGACCTAAGTTTGCAGGTAAATGAGTTAAAAATAAAAATGTTCCACCGTGATGGGAAATTTCATGTGGCTAATTGCACATGTTAAAGGATATAAGAAGAGCATTAAGAATGAGAAACCAAAGTGAATTGTACATTTGAAAAGTTGAATGTGTTGATCTACAAAGTCAAATATTGGCATCATAAAACAGCAAGACGCGTAAGAAACAAGTATTAACTAGTCAAGGACAAACTTAACAGGAAAAGATCTGACAGATCATTATTATACTTTTTGCAAACACATATATGGAAAGTGTAGGATTGCAAATGACCAAAGCTGAAAAAAAATGCTACTTTACAATTGTTCCTATCTGTTAGGATGATGAATCTGGCTTAAGCCCTTCTAAGCAAGACAGAAGGATATAAGAAAATAAATTGCTGGAAAAAGTTACCTATGCAATAGTAAAACGGTACAGGGTGTTTTGATAAAACACGATCCCAACCATCATTGAATGAATTTCTGAAAGCCCCATCTTTGTCCATAAGGTATGCGAAGCCACCCATTGCAGCAATTACCTGAGGAATACAATTTTTTCTTATATTAAGGAAACAGTATGATATTTTACTTTTTTTTACACTCTCATAGTTAGGGGTATTAAAATATAGAGCTTATTTTGATGATCCATTCCTTTTCCTATCATGGAGCTGATGGAATGATCAAGCAATTCTAATATTTGGAATTGTTGAAATGGTTATATATAACCCTACAATAGCAATACATATCGAGCATCCTTCACCGGAATTAAAATTTTCACTTTCACCCTGCTGATTACAAGAAAAGAATAGGAAAGGGAGAACTATTGATTGTCGTCATTTAATGGACAACATACATCGTAAAAGTAGTTCTGACAAAGAGAACATGCAGAAAGCCATGCAAGTGAAACATAAGGCTGCATACTTAGCATAAGCTTCATTTAACCATAAACGCTATCACCAACAAATTATCCGTGCAATGAATAGAACTCAAATAACTCACAGTTTGTACAGCCAGAAATACTACAACAACATCTCTGGTTACAAAAAGTCTGAATTTGAATTTCCGCCAAGAGTTGTCTTCAAACAATGAAACTTGAAAATGAAATTGGGCTTTGCAAGTTGTGCAATGAGAGAAAGCAAATCCCTCCTGCAAAAGAGAGAGAGAATACAGAACAGTCAAAAATTCAACATCTTGGTACTATTACCGACACGCATAAACTGCAAGGAATACCACTTACCTTAACCGAGCGCCAATGATCAAGGCAAGATCGATGAACAAACTGTTGAGTGCCTTTGCACATGCATGGAGATATCAGCTCATCCTCTACAACATTAAACAAATACCATAAGGCCAAGGAAAAAAAAGAATGATTTTGAGCAAAACCAGGTATCATTATAAAAGAAGTGTCAAGAATGTGAATGATTACATTCAAATCATCATTAGCACATAAAGTATACTAGATAAAAGAGCTTGAACAAGCAGAAACCAGAACGCAGCCAGACTCCTTAAACAAAAAGCATCGTTTAAAAGCAGAGTTGAACTTATGTAGTCTGTACTAGCCTGAAGTTAGGGAAACAGAAGCAATAGTTTGAACAGATGTCCACAAAGTAAAAGTGAAAAACAACTCGATGCCACTAAGAATTTTGAAGATACGAGGTATTTGGACAACGCACCAATTGAAAAAGAAAAATCTGTGATTGTTGCTCCAAAATCAGAGAAGAAAAAAGACGCATGGGAGATCAATTTGTGAAAGATTATAGACAAGTGTTATCTCTGAACAACCCGCCGGGCCTAACAAGTATAATTAGTCGTGCATTAATTTAGTAAAGTGCAAGAAATAAGAGCCACTTGCGATCGAAAAGATCACCTTCTTCACAATCGGACTCCAGACAAATGCGGCAAGTAGGAACAGAACCGCTCTCCACATCTTCTACGACCTTAATCTCCGCAGACGACGACGACGACGACGATGACGGTGGTGATTCAAGATGAGGCTGGTTCGGTAGCAGAGGATCAGAGTCCCTGGGAGCCACCGCACTGACCGTCTCTAGCTCCACTTCTCCTTTCATCAATAACGCTCTCTTCGGTCACACAAAATTTAATCTACAAATAAAGAAAAAAGAAAATAAATAAACGAAAAAGGATGTATCAGCCAATCGGGTGAAGGGGAATAGTCGGGCACAAATGCTCGAAGCAAGTAATTGTGATATGGTTTGATTAGTAACAACCTGACCTGAGAAACGACTTTTGCAGAGGACAGAGTCAGACACAAAGCAGGGGAGGCGGTGTCAGAGCCTTTTCCATTGCTTTTTTCTTCAAGACCGGCTTAGCCTAAAACCAGATAAGGGGAAAAAAACGAAAAACCAAAAACGTATGGGCCTGTGTTTTGCCAAGCCCACCTCAAAGCCACATTCCAACGTCGATTTGCCTCTTCTTCTCTATTTAAGCAATTCACTTCCCTGCTCTAGATTGACGCCTACCTTAAACAAACTTTGTCACTTTTTTTTAATCTTTATCTCATTTTATAGTTAATTATTATTCTTTATATTTTTAAATAAATATAAATTGGTATGTTTGATTTTAAATAGGTCACAGGGTTGCATCCGATATGAAAATCAAGATTAGAACAGAAGTTATATCATAAAAAATTGTTTTAAGCATCTTGGATCCATTATGGCGAGATAGAGGATGACATATTACACTGTATTAAATTAAAGTGACTTAAATGGAGGGACACCTTAGGAATTTTATGTGATAAGAAAATATCAATCAAGTTAAACAGTAAATTCTACTGTTTGGCAATTAGGTTTTATGGGACAGATTGTTATCCTATCAAACAAGTGCATAATCATAAGTTGACGGTAGCAAAGAAGAGGATGTTTCATTGGACGCGTAATCTTACAAAAAGAGATAAGGTCAATAATGTAGTGGTAAGAGAAAAGTTGGGGTGGCTAACATTGATAGTAAATTAAGAGAGACAAGACCTAAGTGATTCAAATAAATTAAGAGGAGACATCCTTGATGCCTTATCATAAATGATTAATTGAATATATTTTTATACCCATCTTTAATGTGTTTTGCTTATTATTTGAGAGTTTTATGGTATCTTTGGTACTTATTTTGTTTCATATGTGTTTTTAGGTAATAATTTCCTACATAAACTAAGAGGAGAAGAATTATGGTAAAATCGAAGCATAAAATGGAAGAATTAAAGTAACTTTGGAGATACATAACTGTGTACAGAGATTGTGTAAGCTATTGTAAATTTGTAAAGCTTCGAAGATGCTGTTTATACAAGATAAAAGCTCATGTATGTAGCCCGTGTAAGTTTCTGAAACCACATAAATCATAATTTAGAGTGGATTTTAAGATATACAATCACTTACACTTCTATATAAGTGATCGTGTATGTTCCAGAAATAGTAGTTTCTTATTTTAAAAGGAAATTATGAAGTCTAAACAAAAGGAAGGAAGTAGATGACAGTAGACTAGACATCAGATAGAGTGTAGAAGTAGTAGTTTTGAACCTAAGACAAGAAAAATACGAAGAATACTTCAAGATATTGAATAGAGAGCAACCTTTCATCCAAGTTTCAAGGAGATTTCATTAGAGATAAAAGGGAATATATAGATTTTGGATTCTTTTATTTCTATTTACATTCTAAATACCTAATGTTTGATTTGTTTTCTATGTTTAAGAACTAATTTGTTTAGTGCCTAGGTGTGATGAACCCTAAGTCGAGATATAGTCTTTTATTTAATACAATTTAACTGATTGATTTATTATGATTCAATTATGCATTTATATTTTTAAACTAATATATCTAGGATATTAGTTCAATGTTTTATTTAATATGAATGAGATTGAGAAATCCTTTCATTTGAATAGGTCTACAATTGTTAGATGGAGTTGCATGCAAACCTAGAGTTAGGTCGACATAAATCCTCTAAATTAAGGTCAAACCTAATAGTGAAATTTATGAATCGAGTAATGCAATCTTATAAGTTTTACCTAGAAAGAGGATTTAGTTAATCAATTGAAGGTTAGTTGTTAATAGTTTTGACAAAATTACTATCATAAGATATGAATTTTCACAATCTAATAATCAATAATTTAACTACTTGATAAAGGGTTAATAACACTTTTGAGCTAAAGTCAGGATTGATTCACTTGTTACCCACTTTCCGAGGCACATTGAGAGAAGATCCTTATAAGCACTTGAAGGAGTTTGATGTTGTCTGTATGGGGATGAAACCTACTAATGTCACTGAAAAGCAGATAAAGCCAAGGGCTTTTCCCTTTTCTTTGAAGGATGATGCCCAAGATTAGTTATATTATTTACGTGTTGGAAGTATTAAAACTTGGTAAGAGATGAAGAAGTTATTTCTTGAGATTTTTCCCAGTTACCAAGGCCGCCAATATCAAAAAAAGAAATATGTGGCATTCGATAAAACACCAGGGAGTCATTATATGAATATTGGGAGAGATTTAAGAAGCTATGTGCAAGCTGGCCGCCAATATTAGAAAAGAAATCTGTGGCATTTGACAAAACACCAGGGAGTCATTATATGACTATTGGGAGAGATTTAAGAAGCTGTATGTAAGCTAGCCCCATCATCAAATTAGCGAGCAACTGTTGATTCAATACTTTTATGAAGGTCTTTTACCAATTGAGAGGAGTATGATAGATGCTGCAAGTAGAGGAGTGTTAGTTGATAAAACACCATCAACTGCATGGGATTTGATCTCAAACATGGCTTCTAACTCTCAATAATTTGGAGCTCAGAATGATTATGGTTCAAGACATATTAATGAGATGGGAGTTTCGTTGTTGGAAAGAAGATTAGATGATTTGACTTCTTTGGTGTGTTAACTTGCGGTATCAAGGAAAGAGGAAGTTAATACTTGTGGTATTTGTTCTATGGTTGGCCATCCCATAGATATGTGTCCCACTCTACAAGAAGACCAAGTTGAAGAAGCCAAGGCAATGGATGATTATTTGGGACAATCTCAAAGGCAGTATGACCCATTTTCAAACATATATTGTAACGCCCCAAATTAGGGGTTAGCAGATTAAGCAAATTTAGTCCGATTTAGGTTATGTCTCTTTGACATTTTGGC
>JANJEY010000008.1:53657982-53670588 GCA_024703695.1 Erythroxylum cataractarum
TATCCTTTTGTTTTGACTACGATTTCCATTTGTTTATAGAAATCTGTGATAGTCATCATTTGTTCTGGCAGGAAATAAACCAATTCCGTACCATTTGATAAATCAATCTCCATTTGTCCTAATATGCCTCTTTCATCACTGCCCCACCTTTTATCTCTTATCAGCACAAGAGATCAATTATCCAGAATTGTTGCAAAAGTGATAACAAAATCATGGATAGAAAAGATAAGCAAATCATGCAAGTAGAACAAAGAGGGAGAAAATATGTTAAGCCCTATGTCACCCTCAATGACTTATACAAAAGGCAGTTTGAACGAGAAACAGAATCAGATGCTGAAGAATCTACCGCAAGCTCTGATAGAACTAGAGGGCATGCCAGAAAAGAAAAAGGTACCAGTTCAAAACCTGCTAAGGGTAACCTTGCAGGAAACATTCGAATAGAAGAACTGATATGCAGCCCAACAAAGAAATGGTCCTCACCGATCAAACATGAGGAAGAATATTGTCAATTTGGTAAAACACAGTTACCAATCCTGAATACAAAAGATCCAAAAGCATACAGACCATTGGAAAACCTACCAATGGACAAACAACAAAAATGCCTACTTGATGCAATCTGGAGGGCGAATAATAGTGGACAGAAACATAGAGCATGCTGTGCTTTACAATACTATTTCAGAAAAATCATGATTCCACCTGTTGGTAAGAATTATTCTTACTATGCACTAGTCAATGGTCCTGATCGCGGAATTTATTGTTATTATTCAACTTTGATGAGAAAGGTAAATCAACTGGCTCAATGGATTGGGAGCTGGTTAGAAAAATAAAGGCTTTGATCAATAATTTACCTGAATTAAAATTACCACCGCCAAATGCATACATTATCATTGAGGTGGATGGATGTATGGAAGGATGGGGAGGTGTTGCAAAATGGATGTCATCTTTCTTGAAATGCTGTTGATCCTTGATATGGATCTTTCAAAGTTATCATCCTTCTTATTTGTGAAAAGATGATTTGTGTATCATCAATTGCTGCTACCAACATTTCATACTCCTGTGGGAATGCTAATCTCCATTGTTGGAACATCCTCTTCATCACTTCTCCTAAGAGATTTTCAATATATGTTACCCTGGCTTGATTATCTACCCATGACATCCGATCAACAAGATTTTTATTGTTTGATTCCCATCGAGATATGACATCTTCATATTGAGAAACATCCGTTGGTAGAACCAATATTGATCCTGTCTGTGCTTGTGCTGATGGTAAGTTCCATTGATATTTTAATGGATCCAATGTAAGTGTCTTTAAGACTGTTGTAATGTCAGGATCTTCCCCTTCAGAAATTGATAGTATGCCGTTACTATCTTCTTCATTCATATCTACTGACACCACATCCCAATCTTCTGGTAGTTGCAATTCATTGATTATTGCCACTCGTGCAATATTACCTTGTTTATTTTTGCAATCTTTTGCATAATGCCCAACTTCCCCGCATGTATAGCATCGACACTTATGAGTTGGTTGTTTTTTCCTTTTGAAAACCCTGATATGAGTATTTTGAGGTTTTCCTTTATAGCTTTTTGCCTTTCAGAGGCCATATTTCTTGTTTTCTTTGTAATACCCTGGTATAGGTATTTTCTTGCAAAGACTATTAAAATCCTTCAATCTTCGTTGCATTGAGGCCTTTTTACATAGTTCCTGTAAGTATAACCATGTAAAATGTACTCGTGGTATGATTCCAATAGTATTACTTGGATGTTTTCTTTTGAATTCTTCTTCTATTTCTTTTCCATAAAGTTCAGGTAATTTTCTGAAGAATTTCTCCGATAATTCTGGACTCATGTAAGCCCTTCCTGTTTTTGCTGCAATATCCATATATTCTTCCATGAATTGCGGCAAATATTGGATTTCTTTGCAATGCATTCTTTCTAACTCTGCATATGCTCTTTCTTGAAATGCTGTTGATCCTTGATATGGATCTTCCAAAGTTATCATCCTTCTTATTTGTGAAAAGATGATTTGTGTATCATCAGCTGCTGCTACCAACATTTCATATATATGATATATATTGATTGATATATTTCAAGACTTCCAACATCTTGATAGTTCATACATATTTGGTACTTTATAAGCCCCTCTTAAAAAACATGAAGCATATATTCCATTAAACAATTTGTCTACAATCTCCTATCTAAAAGTAGAATTAGTCATTCACAGGGGTATTTATAACCAAAAAATCTAACTGAAGTATCTACACTTTAATCACTTTACTTTCAAACATTGGCATTGCATTCATCAGTAAAGATCATACTCTCCAACTTTGGTTCATCAAGTGAAAGATTGACAACTTTAAGGATTCCATGATCATCATCAATTGGTGAAAATTCATTACCTGCAATATCCCACATCATTGCTTCTTCTTGTTTGTATTGTGAAGATTTTCTTGAATGGAGTCGCAAATTAGTATGAATGTATACTAAATTCTCATCATGCTTAGGTTCGATCTTGTTTCTTTTAAGAGAGTGAATAAAAGAGTAAGTACTCCAATTTCTTTCACAACAAGATGAAGATGATAGTTGTCCAAGTACATTGAGAGCAATCTTTTGAAGAATTAGAGCATGAATACCATGAACTAGTTACCAAGATTTTGCATCAACGATACCTCTATCATTTATAGAGTTATAATCAACAAACCGTTGTTTACCATCTGAAAAATTAGCAAACTCAATGTTCACTTTTCTTTGATCTTCTACATCAGGTAAGTACCTCTTTAACCATTTCAATATCTCAATGCTAAGCTCTACATCTTGATGTGGTGGAACTTGTTTTGAGTCTTTACTACCATTCATTACTATAATACTTATATAGTCATAAGAAAAAAATGTTATGAATTATTCATTAATTGAATAATCATCTTGGATTCAAGGAATGAGCTAAACAATGAAGAGGGGTATTACTTTTTGTCCAACACTCAATTAAGATTTGGTGGACCACTTCATAGAAGGTTGAAGATTCATTGTCATCCTTTCTTTCAAAAAGATATATGGCCTTTCTTACTTTTTTAATCATGGAATCCCACATCTCATACATCAAATGGAGAGTAGATGCATCCGTATCTGTGTTTCTTAAAACATCATAGATAGGATTGGTGAAAGAAAGAATGAAATCTATCTTTTGCTACCAACCATCACTCAGTAGTTTCTCTTTGACAAATTTAGCTTTGCCAACATCATCTTCCTTATAAGCAGACCATTTTTTACTTATCACCATCTCTTGGAGCCCATGTTTGAGAAGTTTAAACCGTTTCAACATCACTATTGCAGAGGCAATCGAGTAGGAATAACATTAAGTAACTTCAATGAAACAAACTCATTAAAGATGGACAACCTCATATGGTGATTAACAATGAAATTCTTAATAAAAGAAACATCGTCAGTAATTTATGAAATCCAAGAACATTCTTGATACACGAGATTGTTCCTTTCTGTATTCTTAGCCGCACAAATTCTCTTCAAAGCAAGGTTAAAAGTGTGGATAACACAAGGAGTCCAAAAAATAGTTGAAAACCCTGCCTTAATCATTAAACCAACCATCTTACAAACTAATGCGTTGTCTGTCACAATTTGCACAACATTATAAAAACCAACTTCCATAATCACTTCTCTCAATTGTTTGGCTATAAAATCCTTGTCCTTGATATTATCGGAGCAATCAATTGTTTTCAGAAACACTGGCTCACTTTCAGTCACAGTTATAAAGTTAAGAAGAGATCTTCTTTGTGGATCACTCCACCCATCACTTACAATGCTCACTCCTTTTTAATTCCATGTATTCCTTATAGGTTGAAGAAGCTTCTCAACATGTTCTCTTTCTTTGTCAAGTAAAGTCGTTCTCAACTTGTTGTAGATTGGATGAACATAACTATTAATATAATTATTAGTGGCAAAAGAGAAAGCTTTGACAAAATGAGGATTCCTTGTAAGATGAAAAGGCAATTCTGAAGAGTAAAACATTATAGCAATCTTAAGATCTAAATTTTCTCTAGCTTGCATGTTAAAGGCATCCTCTAGAGGTCCCGATGTTTCCCTTATCTTTCTTGAAATCAAAACTACTAGTACATGATGCTTCACAAGTTGAGAAATTTTGAGATTAACTAGATAAGGGTGGAAGAGGTACAGGTCTTGCCTTGAAATTTTCAATAAAAAATGTAGCTTCATTGTCAATTTTTAAAAAAGTTTTGTCACCTTTGAGGATGGAATGCCACCACAAACTCGAATTCCCTTGCCTAGCAATTTCAAAGCCTTTATCTATATTCTATCACATACTTTGACAATAGATGATAAAGTTCTTATAATTTATCTATACCTTTGTACAAGTACTGCTAAATTGCAAGAATAGGCAAAACAAAGTCACGAGGCAGCTTAATAGAGGGCGTAACGTATCAATGAAGCGGATAATCCAACTACGAGCCAGTCTGATTGCCATTATTCCAATGAGAAATCTTCAAGACATATTAGCACTTCGTTCCTCTTCAATCAAATCAACATAGATAAATAGATAATATCAGTTGTTAAAAGCTAATAATTTCTTTAGAAATATACTATAATTGTCTGCAACATTAACTTAAACAACTTTTACGACATTGATGTGTAGCAAATTGAAGAAACAAACAAAAAAGTTCGAAATATTGGTATATCTAATGGATGGATAATCACAATAGTGGAACTTTAGAATGAGCCAGGATTACCAAGGTGTAAGCTGCTCTAGATTTGGATTTTCAAAATCCCAGCAATGACAAAAACACTAAGCCTTGTCTACCATAATCCTCGATAAACTGCTCATATTTCATGCTACATCAATCCATTTCTGTGAGTCTGATAGCATCTCATATTGTAAAAACAGAGTATACGTTTTATATATGATCATCTATAATCATACAGAGTTACTATCTTGTAAGAAATGGAAAACACTTGTTGTCCACTGACGAACTAAAACTGTAATTTTAGTTTGAGTTCTATGCGTTAGAAAATGGATGGCACGCCTAAAAGGAACAGAACTGCATCTGTCTTTAACCATTTTATTCCCTAATTTCCAGAAGTAACACAGAACAGAAGTAACTTCACTTCTAGCAAGGAGATTAGAGAAATAAGAAGTATATAGGATAAAAAATTGATAAATTCAGAACAAAAATGTTCGATTTTAGCAAAGTAAATAAGAAATCCTTTGATACAGGTGACACCTAAAAACTTGTGCAGTTTTTTTAAATTTTCATCAAGTTCACATACTTCAGTATGGGAAACAACAGGAGTTGGCATAGATTGTCGGATTCGTAAAATATATAGTTCACTTTATTTTCACTTTATTACTGCCTATGGCATCTCATCTACAATCATCATGCCATCCACAATGTAGCCGCCAGATTTTAGCTGTCAAGTTCTCATGGTATCATTTATATGATATTATGGTAAACTAGTGATTGCCTAATCGAGTGGTAGTTTCTACTTCCTATTCACTAATATAAACCATAATACTAATAAATGGTTCCTTCAATAAAGAAAAGGAAAGCAATTACGAATGAGTCACTTGAGAAACAGCTAAAACAACATAGTAACACTCGCTAAGTAATGCTGGGACTTAAATGTCGTACCATTATAAAGCTCCTTGTTCGTCCTGGATCATTATAGCGAGCAAGTAAACAACCCGTCTTAGTTTTCAGACCATCTTTAGAAAGAGTTGACCGCAGTTCTTTTTCTTTCTCACGAACAACACCTTCAGTTGGTTTTCCACTGAACTTGAGTACTGCAGCTATGCCTCCTTCCACCTTTCTCAAACTAAGTGTCTTTTGGCTAGGGTCTGGTAAGCTGGTCAAAGTAAAATATTGTGAAGGATAAAGATACTTCATTCTATTAGCAGCCTTTTTTTTCCAAAATAGTGTAATATGTGAAACAAGCAATTGTACAATACATTATGTTAGTTTAAATTTTTTAAAATTTGACTGTTATTCACCTGTTCAAATCCTTCTCTGATGGAAGCACAATTTGGATGGAAACTTGTGACAGTTCAGGGTCATTTGCCTGAGTGAAGACAGGAGTAGTCATTTTAATTTTTTCCATGGTGGAATTCTTTCCAAATATATACCTACACAGATGACATCAATTACTAATCGTCCTACAAGACAGGAAAAATAGTATATGATTGATTTAGCTTCCAGAAACTTACCCAGCAACATCATTAAATCCACTTGATCCTGACAACTTATCACCACTAGTTTCTACTACGATAAATGAGCTGTAACTCCTAACCTGTATAATTAATATGACATTTAATCAAAATAGCACCACTATCGGATATGGTTAATAACTCCATCAACCTATGATAAAGGAATCACTACTACGGAAATCATTTACATGTAAAACATAAGAGAGGTAATCTAAGGGATTGACTCAATATGACACTATGTAATTAAGCAGTAGATTGCAAAGTGCTTGACAGGTTTAAATTTTCTGTTAGTGCCTGACTTTTACAGTTTTTGTCTTAAAACCACATTAACTTCAATTCATTCTGCAATCCAGCAGCTTTGCAATGCATTTGACCATACATTATATATATTATGATTTCATGGAGAAGTTGGGGTCTATTGACAATCCACTGCTGTTCTTAGACATGGAATTGGCATTACTACACTGTATCTTTTATCTAATCCAATTCCATAGGTAGCCAATTTTAACATCGTTGGCAGTGTGGTTCAACTGTACCAACGAAACCAAAATATATAAGACTACAGCTGCTGTGCTCACCTTCCTAACAGTAGACGGTTTCAGCAATCCAATTCATCTTGTAAGAGAAGGTGAAGTAAAACAGAAAATTGCATAAAATTATTTTGCTGCTCCAAACAGAAAGAGAGAATTAACCTCATAACTTGCAGTTCTTTTCAGTATAAGATACCTAGGTGTTTCCAATTCAGGAGTTTTGTAAATCCTTAACTGCACGAATACCAAATCCCGTAAGAATATAATCTGGAAATTCGCTTGTAAGTATATTTCAAGAGACTAACGGCTGTACCTGCTTAAACACATCCCACAAACCTTGAAGCGAGAAATAGTCATTATCCTGTATGGAATCCCAGAAGTCCTGCAAAAAATTCATGTTGACAGAATAACCTATGTAAGCATCATACTAAAATTCCATTTTTAAAAGAAGACGGTATACTTTACCACATGGCTGCAAAATTTTCCAGTGTCCGGGTTGATGCCCATGATAGAGGTTCCTGTAAAAACCAATTCCGGCTTCCAAGGAAGAAGCATGAACATCATCACCATAGTCCACCTAGTAGTAATCTCGAAAGGCCCTGTCTATAGCAACAGCATCAATCAACATAGTATACCAAAGCAAAGAGAATCACATTCCTTAATTTTCAGTTCAAGCGACTTGCGGACCAATACCTATATAGCTTGAAGTCCACAACATAAACAAATTTCTTAAATGTTCCAAGCGATACTAATTGGAGTACCATCATCTTATGAAACATTATTTTAAAAAAAAAGAACGAGTACAGTATCGAGGTAAGGCATTCCATTGTCTAATGCTTGACGTTTAACTACGCCATATGAAAAATTAGAAAATAGGGAAGAGAAGAAGCGAACCTGTTTAACCCAGTGCAAGAAAAACTGAGGCCTGAAGAGAACCTTCAACAGTGCAATATTAAAGAGATATCCACTAATGGTATCATGCTTAGTGATTGGGTCCCTGAACTTCACTCGTTCATCGTACGCCGTCCGATCAATTCCCTTTTCGTCAAAGAGGTGGGGAAGATCATCATACAAGAAATCAACCATCTTCTTAACATCGATAGTAGCTGATAGTTGAGGACTCCGGTCCATCAAACTTAGCCTGAGGACCCATTTTAAGTTTGGGTGGATTTTTATTGCCGAGTTTCTTTGTCTCAGTCGCCGGGAAGCGACCGAGGAAGGCGGTGTTGAGCGGAGGATATGAAGGCACAGTTGTGCGGTTGTCATTTGTGGCCTTGGTTTGGTTGGTAATAATAATGCGTGGCAAATGGCTTGGGTTTGATTAGGCGGGAAACGGTGGTCGGTTGAGTAACTATTGAGTGGCGGTGGGACTCTCACAAAATTGGTTTTTTTGGTATAATTGAATTCCAAATAGAGAGAGAGGACTTCAACTCAAGGCTACGAATCTATACCCAGATATGGCCAAAAAAAAGCCCAGCTCAATCCAATTCTGCCTGAAGTTAATAGACTGATTGTTGTGTTATATCAGCTTATCCGTTAAAGTTTTTATTAAAAGAGTTTTTTTAATATAAATTTTTGTTAAAAATAATTTTTTTTAAAGTTAGTTGACTGTTCGGCTGTTATTTTTTAAAAAATTTTTAAAAGAATTTTATATAATAGATTGTTTGGCAATATAAAATAAAAAGTATTTTTAATTTTAATTATATTTTATTTTGTAATGAAAATTATTTATGAATATAAATATTATTTAAAGTATATTAAACAATATGCAAAGTTTAATATATTAATTATTATATAATTTTAAACCATATGAAACATAAATAAAAATATATCTAATCAAATCTTTTGTAAGGATTATAACATAAGTAAAATTACTATAAAAAATTAATATTAAAACATATAAAAAGCTAAATAATAATATATAAATCTCAAAATGAATATTCAAGTTGTGTAAATAGTTAAATACATAATAAATTATGCATTTTATTGTAATAAACGTAAAGATGAGTTTATAGGTATTATGAGAATTATACGTAAAACATAAGGACAAAAGGAACTAAAAATAGGTTCATTAATTGATCTAAAAAATATACTTGAAAAAACGCTTTTTTGATAAGCTCTAAATTTGCGCTTCTTAAAAAGCTGTATTTGACTGCCAAAAAAGTCATATTCATTTAAAAAGTACTTTTTTATTTTACAGCCAAACATCCATTTTTTTTATAAAAAAGGCTTTTGTTATGAAAAAAGTGCTTGTTGGCCTCCTAAAAGCCCATCCTAATAGTCACTCAGTTTGAATCCATCAAACATAAGAATTTTTTTTAATTCAAGCATTAAGTTAGGCTCGGGCATGAGCTATTCGGTTAAGCCTAGCTCGAAGTCGAAAACTTTCATATTAACTTGTAAAAATTAAAAAATAAATTTAATCACATTTAACTAGACTTCGAGTTGCTTGCTTGAGTTGTATTAAATTCGTGCTCGAGCCTAAAGCTTCAAGCTCAATCGAGTTTCGAATCAACCTAAACTTGTTATAACCCATTGCTAGCCCTATTAATATATATGCAATACTGGTGAATAATGGATATAGTTCAAAATTATAACTAATTTATTAATTTTATGTAATTAAAATATAATTCTTTTTATAAATAATTCCTTATTATATAATTATGATTTTTATGTTATTTCTAGTATTATTTTTTAGTTAGTAAAGATCATTCCTACTTTTTTAAAATGTAATAAAATATATAATCAATTCTTGTTTTTTATAAATAAATAAACATCATTGAAAATGCCATAGTAAAGCTAGAAATTAATCTAAAATAGGTAAGACTTGATCACTCTAGACCTCACTTATGCTTCAAGGAAGAACTTAGGCTATCAGTAACTTGGTTGGCTATCAGAATCTTTCTGATCCGACAACAAGTCCTATTTATAACAACATATTTATCTATGTGAACAACCTTAAAGATTCTTTGGTTTCTTTCAAACCAAATTGAATAAACAGAACAAGTTACTATTACACTTAGGCCTTTCCTATCTTTTCTAAATCTTTTATAAAGTTTTTCAACTTTAACCAAAATATTCCCCGAGTCACTTTTAGAGTAAACTAAATTCATTTTGTGTTGCACCATTGCTTATATTGTAGAAGAAAACTTGCATTTAAAGAACAAATAATTAGCAGTTTTAGGAAATGTATTGCATAGGACACAAATATGATTATTACTTCTCTTCAGTGTATCTTTGGCCTTCAACCTTCCCCTGGATGCCAATCAGGTTACAAAAGAAGCCTAAGGCATCAGTGATCCTTTGTAGATTATATTATACCAAGGAATACTCGGATAATGAAGTTGTATAGCTTTCAATCAAAAAGATTTGGTGAATTCTCTATTACTGTTAGCATACCAGAGTAGTTTACCCTTGATGGATGAATTAGGCATGTATCTAGGGAGATAATCTTGAAATCTATCAACTCTTCCTATGATCTTCCACCCGTAGTCAACAATAATATGTAAGACCTTAGTGTATATTGTCCATCTACCTAGTAGAAAGAGCATATTAGCTCTATTACTCAGTGGACTATGAGGTGTCCAGTTGTCAAACCAAATCTAAAAATTTTCACCATTACCAATTGGCATTTTGATAAGGGGGGTAAATATTGTATCTATGCCTTAAAATGTTGATGAAAGGCCAATAATATTCCATCTTCTCTTCTAACTACCTAAAATTGGAATTGCTCAAATAGTAGACATTTATCCATTTGCTTCAAAAAGCCTCTCTATCATTGAGATGCATCCAAATTCTCTTAGCAATTATCTTGTTTTAGATCAGTTGAAAAGAAACCATTCCAAGCCCTCCTTTTTGCTTCCTCTAACAAAGATGGTCCCATTTCAGCTTATCCCTTTTGGAATTTTCTGCTTTTCCAAACTAAAGGAAATTCTTCATGCATCTTTCATAATAATATTCTTTAGAAGAACTAGGTGCGAGTTCCAATGGTAGTGCAGGTTGTCTGTAACTGAAATAATTAGTTGAAGTCTTCCTGCTTGAGAAAGAAATGTGTTCTGTCAGACATTAATCTTGTTTTTATATCTTCCCAATAACGTCAAACAATCATGGTACTTCAACTTCTTTGAGGATATAGGTACCCCTAGATATCTGAAGGGAAGACTTTGAATATTCAAACCAAATATCTCCTACAAACTATTAGTATTAGAGACATCCTGAGAAAAGTATATCTTGCTTTTCAAGAAGTTAACTTTCAAGCCAAAGATTTTGAAAAAATCCATAAGAAATTTGTGCAAGATTGATATTAACTTCTAATCTGCAATATAAAAAATCATTAAATCATTAGATTGTAGTGATAGGAGAAGTCTGAATTTCCCAAAGTCTAAATCAATTATTGTTTTTGGTACAATATAATTTTTGTTCATTTAATAAAGAAAATAAAATTCAAGAATTAAGGTGACAATTCACATATTATGTCCATGTATAACAAGAATTAAAAATTCCTTATTTAAGTGCCTTAAATTATATTATCATCAAACAAATAATTTAACAATGTTATTTAAAGGTTAACTAAAATAATAGTATCAATCTCATTATCCTTTTGTTTTACGAAGTAATTTGTTGAAGAGTGAAAAGTACATACAAAATTTTAAATTAGTGTTTTGGTATATGCCATAACCTAGAAAATATGTGAAGATGAGACAAAAATAATCATTTGCTTAAAATGACCTAAAAAATGGAAGTCTATTTGAATTCTTAGTACCTTCTCATATTTTTAACTCATGAAAAGTACCTTCTCATATTTTTAACCCATGCTTCATGAACTTCATGATTTCTTGGCCTATTGCAGTACCCAAAAACAAACAATAATTGAAAAGGAGAGATAAAACAAACAAGTAGGATCACAAAATGATACAATTACAAAAGAAATGCAATTATTTTGTGGCATTTATTTTCAAAGTCACACGAGGAGGGCTAACTTTTCCTATACATATAATAATATTTACTTTTCCTTTAAATTCTATCTTTTATTCACAACCTTTTCCCTAACTATGTACTCCTTTCATGCCCAAGATGAAAATGTTTTAAACTTGACTATATTATATATTAGAACCACAATAATAACAACAACAACAACTCAGTAAAAATTTCACTAAGATATAGTTAAAACCACAACAACAAACTACTATTGTTGAAAAAAAATGAACAGAAACTAAACTTTAACTAACACAAAATCCTCCTTTATGTTCTTGATGAGATCCATGTCTCTAGTTTTCTATATTGGACCATAAATACTCGGTGACACTTTTATTAGGCTTTGCTCGATGGCTTTCTTCACCTCTTTTATTGTCATGATGATCAACTTATTATGTGTTGTAGATGTGGTTCAATTGGTGTTTAGGACTTACCAATTAACTTTAAGTTCTAGCTATTGAACTTCTTCCAATAGATAATTGCATAAAGAAATATAACAAATTTTGAAATGAACTTTATTCTTTTGGATCTATAAAAATAACTAAGACCTCCAAAGTACAAATTTAGTTATTTTTCAAACTAACATCCATGAAATAGGGCTAAACCCATATAAATCTTCCCTTCTAGCCTATTTTAGAGGAGAAATCAATTACCACATTCATCATTTAAATGCCATCCTGACAAGCTTACTACAAAGCTTAAGCTTACTCCTAGAAACCACCTTCATCAATATGTTGGTACCATTTTTATCCATATGAATCCATCTCCTCTTGCTTTTCCTTAAGCCAGGAGTCTTTGTTTTCAATTTTCCAACTCCACCTTAGCAGTGACTAGAAGATATTTCAAACTATGGTATGTTGTCGAAGGTCTCTTCACTAT